>JARFYF010000112.1:12846549-12858346 GCA_030265395.1 Rhina ancylostomus | reverse complement strand
TCACTGAGCGAATATACCACTTTCATCAGTGTGCCCAACACCAGCCCGTCCAGGCAGCCTTTCCACACTGAGGTATGTGTGGGTTATTGCTGCAAGAACACCAGTAGTTTGTGCCAGGTTCCCAACATGGTATAATCACCCCCTTTTACCACTGATTCCATCAGCACTCCTGTTCCTGGGAACACATCCTGAATGATAAAGTGCAGAGTCATAGTATTGTACAGCACAGAAACGGGGCCCTTTGACTCAGCAGGTCCATGCTAACTGTGATGCCTATCTATGCTAATTCCATTTACCCACATTAAGCCCATTTCTCTCTTCCTGTCCAATTGTATTTTAAACACTGTAAATTGCATCAACTTCTACCACTTCCACTGGCAGGTCATTCCATGTAATCACCACCCTCAATAATTGTAATATTTTTGAGCATGATTGTAAACACGAATGACATTTAATAGTGAAGTATCAAGCTGTAAGCAATGGACCTACAAACAGGACTTAAATCTAAGACTATAACTCAACTGTTGTTATATTGGAAACGTCAACTGATACAAGATCAGGCAGCCCTACTGACACATGGAGCTATTATTTTATGGCTACAGAATTGAAAATAAATTGTTTCACTGTGAGAAAAATGAAAACCTGCCTCTATATATGTAAAAATGCACAATTCACCTTTGGAACACCTAAGTTAGAGGTCATTGAAACATTTTCCCTTGAATACATTGAAGAAAAATTAGAATAGAGGTAAATTAAGTCATCTGACAGTCATGAATGGTTACGAAGGATTTATGACAAAGTAATTGTACCTGTTATTTCAAGACAGCCAGAGCTTTCAAGGGAATAGGCCTGAAGAGGGTTGTTGAGGTGCTCTGCTTCTGCGCTGGAAGGCGATTGCAGCAATCGTCCCTGACTAAACACATTAGAGGGAGAAGTATGCCCTTTAAAAGAAAAATTAAACTATTGCACAGGTTTGTGTATTCGGTTAACAATTCTCAGCGGAGTTTCAGATGATTTATGAAAAGAACTTAATAAAGTTACACGTTCATAATTGAGAACAATATTATACATAGACATAGTCGCACAAGTCCAGTACATCACCCACATGGTTCGACTTGAAACTGCTGACTTCAGCCATTTTGAAACAAGTGTCAACCATTTATTTTAAATTAAAAGTAAAAATCTAGACATGAATATCAGTTACATCCAAATGCTGGGGATTTAAATACAGTCATGACAGCTCATTAATTTACAGTCAGTTAATTAAATAATCTGGAAATTACAATTTAAAAATGAACTAGTTTTGGTAAGATAACCATGAAACTAACAGATAAGACATCTTTATTAGTCACATGTACATTGAAACACACGGTGAAATACATCTTTTTGCGTAGAGTGTTCTGGGGGCAGCTCACAAGTGTCGCCACACTTCCGGCACCAACATAGCATACGCACATCTTCCTAACCGGTACGTCTTTGAAATGTGGGAGGAAACCGGAGCACCCGGAGGAAACCCACGCAGACATGGGGAGAACGTACAAACTCTTCAATCTAGTTCATTAAACACCTTTAGGGAAGGAAATCTGAAGCCCTCAACCTGGTCTCACTCTAGACCCAGAGCAACGTGGTTGACTTTTAACTGCCTTCTGAGATGGTGAAGCAAGCCATTCAATTGTAACAAAAAAAAACACAACATTGAAACATCTGATGATTAAAAGCGGATGACCAGGCATTCACTTAGATAGTGGGTTCACAAGTGACAAAGTCCACCCAAGGCAATTGCCATTGCAGAGTCCTACCCATGAATATCTGCTTACTTGTTGCTTGATTTGGAGAGCCATCCCACAGATTAAACCAGTAACAGTCTGACAAATGAACTCACACAATCACACCTTATGCTTAATACACCAAGCTCCATGATTCAAATCATTGGACATCTCCTAACCTACCTGGGGTGCTGGCACTGTAGTGTACAGAAGAGATTGAATCCTTTAATCCCCATGAAATCCTATGGGATTATGGCAAACATGGCTACTGATTATCATCTACTGTTCTCCCTTAGCTGATCAATTAGTGCTCCTCCACATGGAAGAAGCTTTGATAGCACCAATGTGCTCTGTGTGAGAGGCTTTGTATTACCACCACAACTGGCCTTGTTCTGAAGTATGTAGGTTCCAGATCAGTCTGCAGTGAGCAAATTTAAACATGAAGGATAAACGTTGTGCTCACCAATTTACCTGCTGCAGATGGATCTGTCCATGACACTATCAGTAGGAGTGATCACTGCAAGATCCTGCCTTCACATTGAGAACATCTTCCATTGTGCTATCATGGCACCAACGTTGTGCTAAAAGGATGAGACATAGGAAGATCTGGAATATCAAAACTGGGCATTCATGTGGTGCAGTGGGTCATCAGGTACACCTTAAAATGAGGAGCCAGCCTGGAGGACTGCATCTCATGCATGAAAAACTACAAAAGATAGAGCTAACAATTCTGTAACCAATGGAGCAGATGAGAGCCACGCAATTCAGATATGACTAGTTTGAACTGCACCTAATGAGAGAAGACGGCTCTGAGGATATCTCCACCCTAAATGATGGCTGAGCCCGATGCACATGTACCAAGGACAAGACTGAACTACTTGCAAGCACGTTCAGCCTATGTGCCAAACGGATCATCCACTGGATATAGCAAAGGCAATGGAACCACACAACACCTTGGCTGTAATGCTGAAGAGCTGTGCACCAGAACAAGCCACATTTTACCTTGCCCCTGTACAGCACTGGCATCTATCTGACAGTTGTCCAGAATCTGTTGAGGTACATCTGATCCACAGAAATAAAAAGAAATCCAACCCAGCTAGTTATAGCCACTGTATACATCTGCAAGGTGATAGTAAGTGACATCAACAGTGCTATTAAGCAAAACATATTCACCAATAACCTGCTCAGCTACATCCAGATTGGGTTTCATCAGGACAGCACAGTTCAAGACATCAGTAAAATCTTAGTTGAAATACAGACGGGAGAGCTGAATTCAGAAGGGGAGGTGAAGTATATGACCTTGACCGATTGACTTCAAGGAACCCTGGTAAACTGGTCAGCATCAAAGGGAAAACTCCCCATCGACTAAGTCATACATTGCACAAAAAGAGGATGGTTGGAGTTATTGGAGATCAAAACGATCAGTTGCAGAACATCAGTGCATGAGGTTCTCAGTATTCTGGACCAACCAACTTTGGTTGCTTCATCAATGACCTTACTTCACTCTCAGATCAGAAATTGAGTAATCATCAGCAAACATCTCAATGTTCAATCACATTCACAACTCAGAAAATGAAGTAATTTTTGCCTGCATGCGGCAAGACCTAGACAACCTCAATGTATGGGCCGATAACATCATGTAACATTCATACACTAGTTCCAGGCAATGACATCTTCAATAAAATAAAGTCTAGCCACCTACCCCTTATTTACAAAGTTGTGTTGCCATCAATGTCATGGGAGTCACCACTGACCAGAAACTTAATTTTATCAACCACGAAAATAATGTGACTACAAGAGGTTAGAGGCTGGATATCCAGTGGTATGTGATTCACTTCTTTATTCCCTTATGCGTTACAAAACAAAAATCGGGAATGTGATGGTGTATTCTCCATTGCCTGGATGAGTATGGCTCCAGCAATTCTGAAGAAGTGTGACACCATTCAGAATAAAGCAGCCTGCCTGACTGACACCTCATCCACTCTCTTAACCATTCAAGTCTTCCACCACTGAACACGGGGACTTTATCAACACCAAACTCAATCCCGTCCTTAAGCACATTTTAGCAGGAATCATTGCATATCATACACAATGATAATGTCAAGACAAATATAGCCTTGTAGCATGGATTAATGTGAACCTGCAAGTCAACTGCATAGCGACCAAAACTGGGAACACTAAGCAACTTTTGCCCATCTATGGTGCATTGTCTCTGAAGCTACATTTTTGTTCCTAACTGCCAAACTGACTAAAGTCAATTCTAGAGCCTAAAAGACTCAAGAAATTC
The DNA here is from genome assembly GCA_030265395.1 of Rhina ancylostomus. Classification (NCBI taxonomy): domain Eukaryota; kingdom Metazoa; phylum Chordata; class Chondrichthyes; order Rhinopristiformes; family Rhinidae; genus Rhina; species Rhina ancylostomus. The sequence goes on along the minus strand of JARFYF010000112.1, from coordinate 12,854,293 downwards.
TTCAGAGACTGGAATCTGGAGCAATACGCAAAAAGTGCTGGAGGAACTCAGCAGGTCAGGCAGCATCCATGGAGGGAAATAAACAGTTGACATTTTGGGCCAAGACCCTTCCTCAGCACTGATGAAAATGATTTTATGAAACTTTCATATAACGTGCACATGCATTTATCTTGCATCCACATTTAAACTCATTCCTAAAATACTTAAGCAAATACCTGTGGAAACAATGGAACTGAATTTGATAAGTGAAGTTCAATGCGGAGCCGTTGTTTTACTGTGACTTTAGTTGTAGGGAGTAGAGACAACTTTCTAGCCCCCAGCACCTTTATCTGCTGTGGCTGTTGCTTTGGAATCCTAACCCATTTCAGCTGGGCACGAGAAATGGTGCTCGTGTAGTCAGGTACTCAAGGCTAATGTGCTTTGTTTGTTTTGTTTATACTGTGTTGCTTTATCATAGATTTAATATTTTCTTCTCTTCAACATAACAACACAGAAGAGGCCCTTTGGCCATCTGATCCCATTAATCCCATTCTCCTCTCCTTCATTCCCTGTACCCTTGCAACATGTTCTCTCTCATACATACACCCCATCAATTTATTTTTGCCATTAACTTACACTTGAGGTAATTTGCTGTAGGCAATTAACCTAGCACATCATTGAGATGTGGGAGAAAACTGGAGCATCATAAGGAAACCCATATGATCACAGAGAGAACTTGTGAACTCTGCAGACAGCACCCAAGGTCAGGACCAAATGTGGGTCCCTGGAGTTCTGAGGCATTAGCACTAACTGCTGTGCCACTGTGCCTGAAATGCTAACTCCAGTTCCCTCCGCACACATCTGCTAAACATTTGAAGACCTCTTTCTTTTTATTTCAGATCCATATCTGCCATTGCATTTTTTTAAATTTGTATCTACTTTCAGCAGGTGGCTCACTGCCACCTTCTCGAGACCAGTCTAGGATGGTCAATAAATATATGCCTGGCCAGTCATGCACAGATCCCAAAATAGAAGAAAATCATAGTGCAAAGCAACAGAATCAGAATCAGGTTTATTATGACTGTCATATGTCGTGAAATTTGTTGTTTTGCAGCAGCAGTACTGTGCAAGGCATAAAAATTACTGTAAGTTACAAAAATAAATAATGCAAAAGAGGGATAACAAGTAACAACATTTCTCATAGTGGTCTCCTCGATAGAGCCGACAGTGACTTGAAGCTTCTACACCGAAACATTTGTAGCAACACACACACAGCCGCTGGTCAAATGCTACAGTCCTTGCATTCAATATTGCGAAGGTCAGTGATGCTCTATAAATCTCCAAAGTTCCCTACCCTGACAAGCTGCATCTGCTCACCCACTGAGGGCACTGAAGGCTGAGATCAGTAGGTGCTCAGTAAATCAACAGATCCAGGGGATGGGCAGGAACATTGGTGAGATAGGTAGGTGATTGTTCATGGTCTTACTAGGTGGCTTGTGGGACTTTAGGGCCTAATCCTGCAATGCAAATGTCCACTTTACCAATAGCACCTCAAACTGTTCTTATAAAATGGAGTGAAAACAATAACAATTGAAGGCTCAAGGGGAGACTATAAAAGTATAACAAATGGAGAAGGAGTAGATATACACATCCTGAAGTCTGATCTAGTTTACACCAAGACCATTGCTGGTCCACTCTCAAGTCCACGTTCCTGCCTTATCCCCCATATCCCTTGATTCCCTCTGTGCCCAAAAAGTCAATGCATCCCAGCAATGGAGTTTCACAATATTTCTCACCTCACCTCAGTTCACAATGGCTGATGCCTCTTCCTGTGACTATTCTACTTAATTAGAGATCTCCAACTGAGTAAATAGTCCCTCAGCATCTTGGAATCTCATGTATTTCAATGAGATCACCTCTCATTCTTCTAACTTCCAGTGCATTAAGGCCTGACCAACACAATGTTTCCTCATTGGCAACCTCCTGATCTCTGCAAGCAACCTAGTAATCTGTAGTATTCTACCTTCAAGGTACGAAGTTTCTTCCTACTTAATATATACTTTCATCCACTGAACCTTCAATTATTATTTCTCTCTCCACTTTTTGAACATAGATTGAGGTATTTACTTAGCAGAATTAGTATATGGCAAGATTTCAAAGTTGCAGCAAGACTTCCCTGTTCTTTCACTTGATGAATCTGAAACCATTTTGGTTCCTGCTTAAAACTTGCTCACTTGCTTAGTTTCCAATTATAAAAAAAAGCTTGCAACTAAAGCAGACTGGAACACACCCCTTTTGGAAACCTAAATGCAACAATCTGCAGATGCTGGAAATCTGAAATAAAAACAGGAAGTGCTGGAAATACTCAACAGATCAGGCCGCATCTGTGGCAAGAGAAGCAGAGTTAACATTTCAGGCCAATGATCTTCATCAGACCCTTCTGATAAAAAGTTATTTACTGAAATGTTCATTCTTATTATCTCTCCACAGATGTTGCCTGACCTGCTGAGCATTTCCAGCACATTCTGTTTTTACTCCATTTGGATATGTCCTCCTGTTTTGAAACACTTGCTGACTGAAAACCACAATGTTGGGCCGGGAAACCCAAACTGCACTACAAGTTAACACTACATTCTCTTTCCCGAATAAGGATCTCCTTTATTCTGTGGCTGTAGCTAAGAATGGTCTCAGAACCTCAAAGGTGTCTTCCACTTGTTTTCTTGCTGTTGCTATACTCAGCTCACTTCTATGGTCTGTCCCAAGTCACCTTGCAATGCTGTTTATATCACAGAGATGATAAGTTACAAATGCAATGTCTTACGCCAGGCAGTGTTGTTCAGATGCCTTTCAATTTTCTTAAAATGCATCATTAATTTAAATATCTGCCAAAAGGGCTTGCAGTAAATTAATAATGTACTGGCAGAACTTGTGGTTTAAACTTTTTATATGAGTTGTCATAGACTGCAAATCACAATTGGTAATCAAGCTTGTAAGATTGAAAAGTTGCTGTCTGCAAATTAATATGCAAAAGACCTCCTTTGTGAATCACTAATGCTTCCTTTTTTTTCAGGTAATGCATCAATCATTAGTCCACACCCAAATTACAACAGTGTGTTGATTGAAGATTCCATAACATTAAACCCCTCTTGCAATACGCCAGATCAACTGACCCACACCCACGTTCGGGGGGGGGGGGGCGGGGGTCCGGCCTTCACTTTGGCTGCCCCGGGGTCTCTGACCTCTGTCTTGGCCACTCCAAGGACTTCCATCCCTACCACTCAAATCCCAGACTCTGATACTCCTGTCCCTGCAACAGACACTGCAAATCGAACCAGTCACACCCTTGGGTTAGAGCAAAGAGCAGCAGTTCACCAGTGAATGTGTATTGAAGGAAAAAGAGTGACAGATGTTAAAGTAAAACAGTCAATAGGCATAGTTTAATGGCATAAACTGAAGGTTTCACGGAATTATAACATATGTCATTAGTCTTATCCTCTGTTTCTCATCCTTTAATCAAAATGAAGATGCTGGCTGACTTTTGTAAAAAAAAATTCCAACGATTTGTAAAGTAAGTATTACTTTTCCTCAATTTTGTCTTTCTTGTACGCAACTCAGCTGGAATTTTTTGAAGTTCGGATTATAATTTAGATGGGACCTTGATCCTTCACCTTGTACATGTGGGAGGGATGGTTAGATGCCACTGCTGTTGTTGTGTAGTCAAATACAGCAGCCAGCTTGCTTACAGCAAACTCTATAAATGGCAAGAGCAACTGAGTATGAGCATGTTTCCCAAGGACAAAGCATGGCTAGAACTTCTTCAAATAGTGCAATAGGATCACTGCTTCCATGTAAGTCGAGGGAGTAGATGGTTTAACATTCTATTTGGAGTAGCAATTAATACAACATTCCCTCGGTACTGCTTGGTGAGTAAACTGGATCACATCTTGGATTGGGGTGTGAATCCATAAACTACTGAGTTAAAGCCAGGAGTGCTTTCAAAAGCTAATCAATGTTTGTTACACCCCTAACATGGAATAGCTTCAAACCAACAGCCTTTCATTATGGTCCAGAGTGCTTACATTTTCCGTTTCACTCTGCTAATCAAGTAACCTATTGCAACATATCTGAATGATGCACTGTGACCGTAGAACCATTGAATTATACAGAATCAAAGGGGATTGTTTGGTCATCATGTTCTGACACATAGAACATTCTTGTAAAAATTGTGTATAACGTACATATGTGTAAGTTATGTTTTTCTTGTGAATGCTGCTTCTCTGATGGGATGTGCCTGTGATGCTGCTGCATGTACTTGGGCATGTGACAATACGACTTTGACTTTGAACATAGTACGGTACAGCACAGGGACATTGGCCCATGATGTTGTCCCGAACCAATTAAACTAATCCCTTCCGCCTGCACATGGTCCAGATCCCTCAATTCTCAATACATTCACATGCCAGTCTGAGAGCCTCGTTGAAGGAGCAATCCAAGAGACCTACAACACAAGGGTTTGCAAATTTCCCTGTACTAATAATAACCAACTCTTCTCGAAAATTACAATTGAATCTCTTTCTGTTATCTGTTAGTATAGTCCATTCTAGATCACAACAACTTCCTGCTTGAAAAAAACTCACCATTTTCTTCCATTTCTCCTTATTCAAAATAAGCTCATAAAAACAGAGGGCCTGCTGACAGATGATGTCGGAACATGACATGTACAGTTTGACTTGCTCTGGATAAGATACCATCCTGGATAGGGCTGACTTCATCGATTTGGTAAACTTGGAAGAACTTAGAAAGCAGTTGAACAAGAAATTAATTTGTGCAGGGTAGTAGAAATGGTTAAGAGGGGTGACTGGTGTTGGGTGCAGTGTTGATAGTGGGAGGGGTGAGGTGGTTAATCAAGTTTGGGTGTATTGTCAGTAGTTGAGAGTGGTGAGGTTGCTGATGAGGGTGGGTTCAATATGGATAGTTGGGAAGAGTGAAGTTGTTGGTTGAGTTGGGGTTGTAGAATGTGGGGTGACATTGTTGATTGAGTCTGGGTGTTGTGAAGAGACACTCAGTGTATATTGCAAAATACTGTACATGTCTGATCTCCTTCAAGTGTTAATACGTGGATGCACAGATATGCCAGAATGAAAATCCTAAATTTTGCGAAACCTGTGTTATATTCGATTCTTTATTGAAATCAGATCGGGTAATGTTCAAATACAGTTTTTATTGGCTTTAAATGGAAGTGAATACTGCGCAGATTGCAATATTGACAACAAAACATTAAAGTAAAAATTAAAGGTATATTGCGCCAGCAAATGATAAACATTTTGTTTCCAAACAAATTGACCACTTTGCCACTGTAAAGGACTTTATCGAGAACATTCGTTCCTTAAAGGAATCAGAATGTTGACCCTTGGTTTTATAGTTCAGCTCCCTTGAGTGCCTTCTGCACTTATATCGACTACGCTGTTACTGCTGGCCCAGTTACCTCTGATAGCTGAAACAGAGGCACAAAACATTTCTGGAAACTATACAAGCTAAAATATTAACTTGCAGTGAAAATACAAACCACACATACAACATCTTTATGTCAACTTAAAAGCTGCTTAAATAGACCATGAAGAGAATTGGATTTGCCTTTATAGAAGGACAATGCCTTTTAGAATGTCCTTCTTTAGATAAGGACATTGTCTACAAGTCAGTATTTATTCCCCATCCTCACAGCCCTGGCAGAGGACAACTGCCTTCTTGAACCACTCTAGTTTTATTTTTCCATTCATGGATGCGGACACCACTGGCAATGCCCATTCCTAATAGGCACTGAACTGTGGAGGTGGTTAAGAGCCAACCACATAGATAGGTCTGGAGTTACATGGAGACTAGATCGGGTATGGTAGATTTCCTTCCCTGATGAATATTAATGAATGAAATGGGTTTTAGTGTAATTCTTGGTTGTCACAACGCAAATAGTTTTCTTTTATTCCAGATGTTTTTTTCACTTGAATTCAAATTCCCAAGCTGCCATTGGTGAGACTAAAACTTATGTTTCTGGATCTCTGCTCCAGAACTATAGTGAAGGCAGTGGTGCAGCAAGTAGAGCTGTTGCCTCATGGTTCCAGCAACCCAGGTTCAATCCTGACCACCAGTACTGTTTGTGTGGAGTCTGCATGCTCTCCCAGTGATGGCATGGATTTCCCCTGAGTGCTCCGGTTTCCTCCCACATTCCAAAGGTGTGCAGGCTGGCAGAATATTTGGCCACTGTAAGTTGCCTCAAGTGTGTAGGGGAGCAGTAGAATCCAGTGAGAGATGCTGAGGATGTGAGAACAAAATAGGATTAGTTCAGATGGTCACTTTATGGCCAGCACTGACTTAGTGGACTGAAGGGCATGTTTCCATGTGGTGTCACTCTATGACCTCTACAACTACAGTTGCTGCTCAAGTGATTTAACCAATATGGTACCATCTTCTTCCAGGTGACACACAAACTCTCACAATGTGAGCTAAACATCATTTTAGAGATAGCCCTGTCATGATGACATTTGACAGAGGTTTAATAACTGCATTTATTTAAATGGAGAGGAATGATTGTGAGGGAGAGAGGCAAGTTACAGATAACTTACATTGATTGGAGTTGATTATCTTTAATGTATGTAATTGTTTTAAGAGCATTCTAGAGTTGTTAAAATCTTAGCTTTTTTTCCATTCTTTAAAAAAGCCACTACATTTTAAAATAACATTATTTAAGGGTTTAATAGTTTTAATGTCAGAGACATTCATAAACAATTGAAGTGTTAACAGCCAGCAAACTTAGGTTAAAAGTTGTCATAATAAAGGAGTTTATAATAAAGGAGTGCTGTGGAGTCTTTTTGCACTTTCTAGTTGTGGGTAAGCCACTTGTTATATGCCCCATCCAAACTTCATTCTTGTAGAAATCAGCAGACATGTAAATTAGATGTGGGCAAGGTTATGTCGAGTAGCTGATGCTCAGGCAAATGGGTGGGGTTGTATCACCTAGACTTAGTAATGGTGACAATGAAACTAGTGGATTGTCATAAAGTCCACTGTTTTACCAATGTCCTTCTGCCATCCTCACTGACCATGATCTGTGTGTGACTCCAGACCTATTAATGTACTTGGCTCTTAACTGCTCTCTGTAATGGCCAGCAAGTCACTCAGCTTGGGAGGGTGGGTGGCCAACAAAGGCCAGCATTACCCAGAACCTGTGAATGAAGAGATAATATAAACAAAATGATGCACACCCACTGGCATTCAGCTTCATCCACCCCCATGCCTTCCCTCAGGCTTATGAAGCAGTTGCACATAATCCGCAGGGGAAACATTTCCCTTTGTTTCCCAGTAATAACCGGAGGAATCTCAGCTGTTAATTGTAACATCGACAACTGTGCGCAGCTTTAGTCATTTCATTAGTTGACTACACTTTAACCAGTGCAAGATCATACTCCAAGATATTTTAGTAGTTCTAACCTGTAGATTTGGTACAAATATATTAAAACTGTTTTGCAAAATAAGTATATTTGCATGCTGTCAAAATAATCTGCTCCTCTAAATACACATTACAGTGTGTAGAAAGAGTAGGATATGAGTTCTACACTGAATCTAATTCTGCAATTTTAATAAATAAATGATAACCAGGAGGAGACTTAAGGCATGCACACAATTTCTGGGTTCAGGTGGCTAACATTAACTATTCTGTCTTCGTTATCCAGCTTCTGAACTATTAGTGGTGTCATTGCCTTCATTACCGTCC
>JARFYF010000112.1:12709529-12720734 GCA_030265395.1 Rhina ancylostomus | reverse complement strand
TTGATGGTGTCAGGGACTGGGATGGGAGGGGTGGGGGTGGGGGTTGAGAGCAGGATGTGGGAATGCTTGGAGTCTGAGGCTGAGAGAGAGTCAGACAAAATGGTTTAGAAAATCAAATCCTGCAAATAAATCAGATGTGACGGGGGTTGATCAGATTAGGATAGGGTACATCTCCCGACTCAACAGCAGGTCTGCACTTCACCATCGCTCTGAAAATCAGTGGGAAATTCATCTGGAGACACAGGAGACTGCAGATGCCAGAATCTGGAGCAACAAACAAGATGCTAGAGGAACCCAGCGGTCAGGCAGCATCTGCGGAGGGAGGTGCATTGTCGAAGTTTTGGGTCTAGACCCTTCATATCCACTGTCCACTTCCCTCCACGGATGCTGCCTGACTGCTGAGTTCCTCCAGCATCTTGTTTGTTGCTTGGGAGATTCATTTTACTCTTAACGAACTTTAGAAATAAAGCAAGAGTTGTTTGCAGGCCATTTAGTCTTCAAGGCTTCATTGCCATTCAATAAGATCACACTCATCCTATGGTTCATGTTCCCCCTTCCCACTCAGTTCCCAGACCCTTCGAAACCCTTGTGTAAAAATCTATCAGCCTCAGGAACATATTCAATGAATGAGCACCCACAGCCCTCTGAGGGTGATAACCTCCAAGAAATGGCAGCTCTTTGAATGAAGATGTTTTTGCTCAGTCTCAAATGGCCAAGTCCTTTTCCTCGTGTCCCCTTGTTCCAGACCCTTCAGCCTCTCAGCAAGGAACTCTCACACCTTGGTGAGTCTGTGTGTCTAAGGTTCAGAGTGCTGCTGCTTTCCCTTCCCTGTCCGGATGTGTCACAGCTTGATACGGCAACTGCTCTGCCCAAGACGGCAAGAAACTGCAGAGTTGTGGACGCAGCTCAGCACATCACATAAACCAGCCTCCCCTCCATGGACTCTGTCTGCACTTCCCGCTGCCTCAGTAAAGCAGCCAGCATCATCAAAGACCCCACCCACCCTGGACATTCTCTCTTCTCCCCTCTCCCATCAGGCAGAAGATACAAAAGCCTGGAAGCAAGTACCACCAGGATTAAGGACAGCTTCTATCCCGCTGTTATCAGACTCTTGAATGGATCTCTCATATGCTAAAGGAGAACTCTTGAACTCCCAATCTACCTCACTGTGAACATTGCACTTTATTTGTCTCCCTGCACTGCACTTTTGCTGCAGATGCAACACTCTATTCTGCATTCTGTTCTCCTTTTTACTGCCTCAAAGTACCTATGTATGGAATGATCTGTCTCAATGGCGTGCAAGCAAAAGCTTTTCACTGTATCCTGGTACATGTGACAATAATAAACCAATCTACCAATCATTCTCCTCTCTCTTCATGGGGCACCTCTGGGGATTGGAGATGACTTGTAGTTCTGGGACCACTGTGGGACCTTAGGTTCTGCCCCTAGGTGGGCAAGGGGTGCCTGATGGGATGGGTGGATGGGTAGTTTGGCCAGTGCTGCCTCCTTCCACTGTTTACACTCGGCTTCTGTGTGTTCCTGATGGAAGGACTCAGAGTTCTCAATGATCCCCAATGGTCCTTCTCCACTTTGAGTGGTCATGGGCCAGAGATTCCCATGAGTTGTTGGGAATGTTGTACTTTTTTCAGGCAACTTGAGGAACATCCTAGAATCTTTCCCTCTCTTCATCTGGTTCCCTGTTGCCACAATGGAGCTCAGACTACAGTCTGCTGTATTCAGACTGTGAGAGAGCAAATGTCTCTCCTGCAGAAATAGAGAGAAACTTCAGGTGCAGAGGGAAGTACCCCAAACAAACGGCACCTTAATGACAGAAGGAGGTAGGAAGCAAGACGGGAGGAGTGCAGAGATCTTGGAGAAATGAGAACCAGGAGGAACTGGTTTATTATTGTCACTTGTACCGAGGTCCAGTGAAAAACTTGTCTTGCACACCGTTCGTACAGGTCAATTCATTACACAGTGCATTGAGATAGTACAGGGTAAAACAATACAGAGTGCAGAATAAAGTGTTACAGCTACAGAGAAAGTGCAGTGCAGGTAAACAATAAGGCGCAAGGTCATAATGAGGTAGACTGTGCAGCCAAGAGTCCATCTTATCGTACTAGGGAGCTGTTCAATAGTCACATGTCAGTGAGGTAGAAGCTGTCCTTGAGCCTGGTGATACGTGCTTTCAGGCTTTTGTATCTTCTGCCCGATGGAGGCGGGGAGAAGAGAGAATGTCTGGGGTGGGTTGGGTCTTTGATTATGCTGGCAGCTTTACTGAGGCAGCAAGAAGTGTAGACAGAGTCCATGGAGGGGAGGCTGGTTTCCATGATGGGCTCTCTGCAGCTTCTTGCAGTCAGGGACAGAGCAGGGGATAAAGGGATAGACATTCACCAAATATAAAGGCGATTAATGTGGCTCATGTGAATTGTGAAACCTTCCAACAGTGAAATGAAATGTCTAACGTTTGATGTTTACAAGAAATAGATTCTGAAATAGTCCATATTCCAAAAGGTTTAGTACATCCCATACAGTCAGTCCCTGAACTACTGCAAGTTTAATGGAGTAATTAGAATGCTGTACAGCATGGTCAAAATCTCCTGTAAGTAAGCTCTGCAATTTACATGGTATATATAGGAAACCGGGGAGCAATTACAGGGCTGTAATATCACCCAGAGTTCTGGAGTTGTTATAAATCATTGCAGAGATTTACAACTGTCTTCTGGGCTGAGTTCAAATTATAGCCTTGAGCTAATTCTAGCCGATCAGTTATCTGGTACAACCCTCCATTGGGATGATCCTGCTGAGTTCCCATCAATCCCATCAGTCCAAATGCACAAAGTCATGTTGATGAGCTGAGACACCGATCCAGGTGCTTGTTTCTTGTACAGGCATACCCAGCCCCTGAACTGTGTGAACCCCAGCCCACACCCAGAGTAAACCCCGCTTCCCCTATCTTTGCTGGCTTCCTGTACCACAATGCTCTTGCTTCTAAGACAGGAAGCTTGTGTCCAGCTTCAGCACAAATATCACAGACAAGTTGGGCTGAAAGGCCTTTCTCCATGCTGCATTGCTCTGTGACTGACAAGCACCCTCCCTCCTCAGTGCAGTACTGAGGGAGTGCTGCACTGTCAAAGGTGCATTCTTTCATCCAAGGCACACAGCTGAGGCCCTGGGTGTACTTACACAGCAGTTAAGCAAAGATCCTGACAAGGCAACACCTTGTGTTTGGACCCTCTGTGGCCTCGCCCCTCCTGATCTTTGATATCTCCTCCAGCTCTAAAAGTCACCTGAGATCTCTCACTGCCTCAGTCCTGGCCTCTTAATCACCCTCCAGTTTAATTGCTCCACCATTGGCTGCTTTGCCTTCAGCTGCCAAAGTCCTAAATTCTGGAATTCCTTCCCTAACCCCTCTAATGCCTGCCTGCTTGAAGATGCTCCTCAAAACTGAGCTCTTGCTCCATGGTTTGAAGATTTGCATGGTCAAGGGCTCATTGTTGGAGTTGTGTTAATATTTCTGTGGTGTGTCTTGAGATGTTACGTGAAGAGTTGCGCACCCATGCGTGTGTGTGGAAGTACAGGTGTGAAAGTGTGGGTGTGTGCAGAGTGCCTGTGTACGCGAGTGTGTGCGTGTGCACATAGTTGTGTGATGTGTTGTATTAATTATGTGTGTGTGTGTGTGTATGCAGGTGTGTGATGTGTTGGTGTATATCTGTGTATGTTGTGTGTATGTATGAATGATGCATGTGTGTGGTTTGCCTGTGCAAGCTCTGTGTTGGCCCCTGTGTGTGTGTATGTGTCTGTGTATGCTCATGTGAGTGTGTGGAGGTGTGTGTGGCTGCGTTGTAGCAGATACAAATTTAGAGAACGGACGGCCTCAGATGTGACTGTGGAGAAGAACTGCAGGCAGTCCACTGCCCTGTACACCAGGGACCGCAGCAGTGCATCATTGGAAATCATGACTTGTCTTCAATCCCAGCCTCCAGTGCTGTTTGTGGGGAGTTTGCACATTTTCCCTGTCACTGAGTGGGTTTCCCATGGGCGCTTCTGTTTCCTCCCACATCCCAAAGGTGTAGGTTAATTAGCTGCGGTAAGTTGCTCCTACTGTGTAGGTGAGGGGGTAAGATCTGCGGGAGATGTGAAGAATGTGGGGAGTATAAAATGGGATCAGTGTGAATGGTCAGTGCGGCTCAGTGGTCTCAGGGCCTGTGTCTGTGCTGTATGACTGGTTGCATCACCGCCTGGCACGGAGGCTCCAATGCACAGCATCGCAAGAGGCTGCAGAGAGTTGTAGACTCAGCCAGCTCCATTACAGGCACTACACTCCCCATCATCCAGGACACCTTCAAGAGGAGGTTTGAGACACCATCTCAAGATGTTGCCTCATGGATGAGGCAACATCCATCACTAAGGACCCTCACCATCCGGGACATGCCCTCTCCTTGCTACTACCATCGGGGAGGAGGTACAAACCTCTCTTCCTCCCCCGCACCTGCCTATCACTATCTCTTACCTACATCAAACCTATCACCACCCTTGTGCCCACCCCGCCTCCCCTCTTCTGTCCACCTATCACTGCTCTGCTTTTCCCTCCTATATATTGGCCTTCCCCTTTTCCTATCTTCAGTCCTGAAGAAGGGTCCTGACCCGAAATGTTGACCGCCTGCTTTTCACCACGGATGCTGCCTGGCCTGCTGAGTTCCTCCAGCGTCATCATGTTTTTCATCTAGATTCCAGCATCTGCAGTCCTTTATTTCTCTAAGGTCACATTACAGATTCTTTAACTGAGATCTCACTGTCAATCACTGAGTGATGTGCTCCTGGTCTTTCTGCGAGTTTCCAGCAAAGGCTTCTGGTTGCACCCAAGGTTCAATTTATGCTGGCAAGAGAGAAAACCCATGAACGGTGACGCCAATTAGTGTACAGTTGACAATGGGAATGTGTTGGTTGCACTAAAATGAATCGCCAGGGTACATTTCCAATGGGCACAATTTCACCCAGAAATAATCACTAGCATCATCTAACCAGGGCAAAATCACTTTTAGGCACAATTAGTGCTTGATAAAAGTGTGTTAAACAATCCAGTTTCTAGGCTTCAGTTCTTTGTTTAATAATGTAATGTGGCTATTCTCTCTTTTAATGCAGTAGAAAATGGACTTTTCCCTTATTGAACACACTTGCTTCAATTCTTTATGAATCCAGTTGCTACAGTCACAATTCAGCTCGCTCCAGGCATTATACACAATTTACAGATTAAGCAACGATTTGTGTTCAATGAAACAAAAAGCGATCAGCTTATCCAGGATTGGAAAGACAAATGTCCTTATGCAGAGCTGGACACTAGATGCAGAATATGATACCTGCATTTAATCTGAATCTCTCTGATGATCCAATCAAAACTGGCAACTTGTTAACTCTCATGACAATGTCTAATTAATATATTTATTAGAATAGAGAAGCTGATTTAGAGAGATTACAGTAATGTATCTAGCTTTAACAGACAATAACAAATAAAGTTCTTACAGCTCTCTGTTATTATTTGGGTCATGTGCTTGTGATGAGAAATCTTCCTGACAACTAAATGGTCTCAAAAAGCCCCTGTGGTTCTCAGCACAAACAGTGCAACAGCAGGTTCATGCAACACTGAAAGATCTGAACCTATAGCCCAGGCTATACAGCTTTATTCTTTTTCAAGTCTAAAGTAGTTCTGGAGAAGCTAGTACTAAGCTAATCCTGTATGCACACAATGTTATGGTCAGAAGTTCCTCATGCCTTTCTCCTGATGACCCCCACATTGAAGGTCATTTGAGTACATTGCTGGAAATCTGGAACAGTATTTCTCAAAAGGCAACTGAGGCTTTGAAAATTCCAAAACTGAAGTCGTGAGATGATGAAAAAGATAAGATTTCTTTATTGGTCATACGTACATCGAAACACACAGTGAAATGCATCTTTTGCATAGTGTTCTGGGGGCAGCCCACAAGTGTCGCCACACTTCCGGCGCCAACATAGCATGCCCGCAACTTCCTAACATGCACGTCTTTGGAATGTGGAAGGAACCCAGAGCACCCGGAGGAAACCCACAGAGTCACGGGGAGAATGTACAACCTCCTTACAGACAGCGGCGGGAATTGAACCCTGGTCACTGGCGCTATAATAGCATTACACTCACCACTACACTACCATGCTTGCAAGGTTATCAACCTGAAACATTAACTCTGTTTCCCTCTCTACAGATGCTGCCTGACCTGCTGAGTATTTGTAGCATTTTCTGTTTTATTTTAGATTTCCAGCAACTGCAGCTTTTTGCTTTTTGATTGTAATACGTCTTTAAGCTTTACAGAACCAAGCATCACAGATGGCGTTAAGATGAAGATCAGCCATGATTTAATTAAATAGTGGAACAAATTCCACCAAGACATAGGAGACCTCGTGGCCCATCAAGTCTCTGCTAGCTCACTGAGCAATCCTATTCCCCCCACGTTTTTCCTGTAATCTATTCTCTCCCCATTCATAAAACAGTACAGCACAGGAACAGGCCCTTCGGCCCGCAATGTCTGTGCTGACCATGATGCCGATCCGAACTAATCCCCGTCTGCCTGTACCTGGTCTATATCCCTCCATTCCCTGCCTGTTCATGTGTCTGTCTAAATGTCTCTTTAAAGTTGCCATCGTATCTGCTTCCAATACTTCCCCAGGCAGTGCATTCCAGGCACCTACCACTCTGTATAAAAGATTGCCTCATGAATCTCCTTTAAACCTTTCCCCTCTTATCTTAAAGCCATGCCCTCTATTCCCATCAACTTTCTCTTGGTTATACACCTTGCCTACACTCTCGGTGAAATCATAGTGGCAATTAACCTACCAACCCATACATCTTTAGGATGTGGGTGGAAACTCACGCAGTCACAGGGAGATCGTGCAGTCTCCACACAGACAGCTCCGGAAATAAGGACTGAACCCAAGTCACTGGAACTGCAAGACAGTGGCTGCATCACTGTGAAGCACCAGGTTCAATGGGCTGAACAACCTATTTCTATTAGCATGTACTTATATTTCAACATGCTCCTTTGTCACTGATGAGTCAGCTTGTCCTTTAATGCCCAGCCTGGGAGCCCAGTGGCACCAACATAATCTAATGGCAGCTTCAACCCTTTGTTTAGCCCTTTACATATCATCAGAATCCATCAAGATTGTACAAGACGTTGGTGAGGCCGCACCTGGTTTTGGTTACCCTGTTGTAGGAAAGATGTTATTAAGCTGGAAAGAGTGCAGAGAAGATTTACGAGAACATTGCCAGGACTCGGAGGCCTGAGTTACAGGGAGAGGTTGGGCAGGCTAGGACTTTATTCCGTGGGACAAAGGGGTGATATTATAGAGGTGTATAAAATTGTGAGGGACACAGATAGGATGAATGTGTACTGTCTTTTTCCCAGAGAAAGGGAATCAAAAACTGGAGGAAACAGGTTTAAGGTGGGAGGGGAAAGATTCAAAAGGGACCTGTGAGCCACCTTCCTCACACAGAGGTGCTGCTAGAGGAAGTGGTTGAAGCAGATACAATAACCTTTAAAAGACACTTGGACGGTTACATGGATAGGAAAGGTTTATAGGGATATGGGCCACATGCAGGCAAATGGGACTAGCTTTGATGGAGATCTTGGTCGGCATGGGCGAGTTGGGCTGAAGGGCTTGCTTCCGTGCTGTCTTACACTATGACTCTTAAGATGCAGCTCGGAAGCTTCCAAGGACCTCACTGAAAAGGGTCCTGCACCAGATTAGAAGGTCAGTGCAGCAGCTGATACTCAGGAGAAATGAACATGTCACAGTGAGGTGTAAAACATCAATGTCCCAAATAGCAACCAAAAAAAGGGAATTACTAGGGAGAAAATAAAAGTGTAGCAATATGGTGATGTGAGAATTCAGAGTGTTGGGAGATTCAGTGCAGGAGCAAAGAGCCTGGAGGAAACTGCTGTGAAAAATGAGAGTTTCATAACCAACTACTGCAGAGGAATTTCAATGACAAATCACAGCAGGGCTATAATGGCATAAGGCACTTCATTGATAATGCAACGTCACGCCTCTGTAAAGCAAAATGGAGGCACTGCACCACAGTGTTAGGTCCAATGGTGTACAAAACCAAAACCATTGATGCTTAATGCTAAGGGTCACCACTGATCACTCTGTGAGAAGGTGAAGAGACAACGGAATCTGCTGTTATATAGAAGCATGTCCTTGGGTGCTCCGTCCTCTTCAGCAGTCCCTCTCCTTCTTTTTCTTCTTTCTGGAAGTGTGACAGTGGATATCCTGCTTCTATGTCCTCTGACAGCACCAGGCGCCTTCTGATAATCAGCCCGAGGGTCCAGCCAACACAATTCATTGGGGCAAGGAGCAGAATTCCTCTCCATTCCAATCTCTCGGTGGCAGAAGGAGGGAAATCCATGCTTAACCGTTATAAAACTAAATGATTCGCCCAAATCTCTTAGCTACTCTCCTCCCCTTTCTTCAAGTCATAATGGTCTTGTTACCACACTTGGACAACTGCATACAGTTTTAGTCTCCATTTAAGGACCAATATTCGGGCATTGGAGGCAGGTTCATGAGATGGATTGTGGAAGTGAGGGATTGTGGAAGTGAAAGATTGAACAGAATAGGCTTATTCTCTCTGGTGTTTAGAAGAATGAAGCTCATTGAAATATAGAAGATTCTGAGGAGTTTTGACAGGGTAGATGCTCTAAGAATGTTTCTGCTGGGATTAAGGGGGTAAGGCATAAGATAAGGGGTAGGCCACTTTAAATTGAACCATGAAGGAATTTCTATTTGTGAACCTTTGGAATTCTCTATTCCAGAGAGCTCCAGATGCTGTGACATTAGAACATTTAAGGCTGAGATAGATTTTTGCACTACAGTAGGATCAGTAGGAATTGGCAATGGAGGTGAGATCAAAGATCAGATCAGTGATGGTCTTATTCAATGGCAGAGCTGGCTTCAGTGGCCAACCAATCCACTTCTGATCCTAATCTAACTATTCCAACTCCAATGAAATGTCATCAGCCTCCAACAGTGATTTGCTTTCTCTCTCCATAGATGCCATCTGAACTGCTGAATACTTCAAATATCTTCTGATTTTAATTTGGAGCTAAAATGGACTAAATCTTCAATGGACAAGTCTTGGCAGTAAGGACAACTGTATAACATCATATGGGGCTACACACAAAGCACTGGAGGAGCTCAGCAGATCAGGCAGCATCTATAGAGGGAAATGGACAGTCAATGTTTCAGGTTAAGACCCCCCATCAGGATTGAATCAACCTGAAACATCGACTGTCCATTTCCCTCCATAGATGCTGTCTGACCTGCTGAGTTCCTCCAGCATTTTATGTTGGCTTAAATACAACCTGTGGCCAATGGCTTTTTGTGGAGAATGGTTGGTCTCATTCTCCTCATGTGTTATTTTGTGTGACTATATGTTGAAACATAGAAGTTAGATACCAGCTGGAGGTCAAATGCATCAAACTCTGTCGTATTGTTTGATCCAGCATTGAGTCCAGGTTCAGAGCACAATAAGTCCTGAGCTGAGAGAAAGACCTCATTTGTATTGGATCACCAAAAAACTAACTGAAAAGGCAAGTGGAGGTAAATAGCTTTTTTTTCTTTATGCTTTTAATTAATTTATTGTAGTTCAAGGTATTGTGTTTTTTAATGACAAACATGCATTCTGAATGCATATGTTTGTTCTGTGAGGTCAGAGATTGGCACAAACATACACTTTACTACCTCAATGCATCATGTTCTCTGCTCAGATTTGTTTCCGACGTTCTGGCAACATCCATGCATGGACAAGTCCGATCATCTTGGATATCCTAATCCTAGAGTGAGAGAGTAAGGGTTAGCTGGCCCACGATGGTAACTAGGCCAGTTGTAGCTAAAATGCTGCCTCCAGAACACACTGATAGGAGGCTAAGCTGGGTATGGGACTTTCCCTCCTGTTAAAATAGTGATATATAAAAGTATACGTAAAATACTTTAAAATATTAATCTTGTTCAAATTTATTAAGAACCAATTAAATACTAACAAAGCATTAAAAACATTAAAATAAGTAAAAGTAAATAACACACTTACTGTTCCTTCCTAATCTACATTTCAGGAATCCCCATTCAAATGAACAATGATTCTGATCCAATGCAGGACCAACTGTTGCAGGATGGAAAGGTGAAGTCCCTGGTATTATGCTGGGGAATGTCAGTACAAATAGATTCTACCACTGGATTCTATGAGGAGCCCAACCACAGAGCAGTGTGAGATTTGCACCAGAAAAGGCGGGGCATCGTAAATCCCAGATATATCGATGCATGGCAGCTAAATTCCAACTGTTCTCTTTGGAACTGCTGCCATGTCAGCTGAGTTTGTACACTGTTACTGCACTAGCATTCAGCCATCCTGCTTCAACAAAGATTCTTGATTTGATGATTTGGTGACTCAGTGGAGAAACTTCAAAGAGAATAATGGATGCCAAGAATGATTGCAAGGCAGAAATTTAATCAAGAGTTCCAACAATGTCATAAACTATGAGACTAGTAATTAGATTTGATCTAGCCCATTAATTAGAAGACAGCCTCAGAATCACTACTGAAATGTTGTGCATTTAAATGCTTGCATTTAAGTATAAATTCGTCCTTGATATTGTAGCCTACACTGCTTCCAAATTCCAGAAAAAAAGCAGAATAAATCCAATTCAGCTAATTGCTGCCCTGTCAGACAACCATCAATCTTTAGATGCCAGGGACAGTGCTATCAACTGGCACTTACTTATTATAACCTGCTTTCTGATACCCAGTTCCTAGTTTGGATTTATCTGAATCACCTGGCATTCGACCTCATCACAGCCTTCGTCGATATATGGATCAGAGATGAATTCCAGAGGCGAGGTCCCTTAATATCAAGTTAACATTTGACAATTGTAACATCAAGGGGCCCTGGTAAATCTAAAGTCAGTGGGTGTCAGGAGAAAACATTCCAACGGTTGGAGTTACACCTTCCACAGAGGAAGATGGTTGTGTTTATTTTGAAGGTCAGTCATGATGACACTATATTCAATTCCATTCACAGCTCCTCAGCAAATGAAGCTGTCCACATCTGCATGTATCTATACATGGACAATACTTAGGCAAGGACTAATAAATGGCAAGTAACTTATACATCACAAA
>JARFYF010000112.1:12446972-12459956 GCA_030265395.1 Rhina ancylostomus | reverse complement strand
TCTCCCCCCTTCCTTACTCAGCACTTTGCCCCCACGCCAATAGCAGGAGCAACCCCCCCAACACCCCGAGTTGGCGCTAGGCCGCAGGCTGAGAGCGCGGGGTTTAGGCCCCCTCCCCCCTCCTCCACTGGGCACCACGAGTAGGCCGCAGGCCTCCCTCCAGTTAACCCTCCCCTCTCCTCTCAGCCTGCCAAATCCCAAATTATTTACTCAATGATCTTTAAATAACCGGGTGCCTGTTTTCATTTAAGCGAGTGTCTCAAAACGTAGCAAACAAGGCCCGTGGCTGAAGGGATCCAAGGCTGATGGGAGCCAATGGCTTCCAGATCTCTGCAGCATTTGCTATCTCATGCTGGCTGGGCTTGTTTTATCTGCCATCAATGTCTATTTTGTTTTCTTTAACTGGGAGCTCACAACAGACGTATTTTTGAACAGAGGTCGGTGGATGTGTTAATGTTTTTATTTTAAATTACTTTTTGACATTAAATGCTCCCAACAGCCAACATGGAGCTTTATGTTCGTTAAAAGTTTAATCTTAACTTTTTTAAAAAATCAATTCCATAATTAAGATGTAATTTAACTTCTGAACAACATGTCCTGTACAAGCAGCATTGATTCATACATCGCCTTTCTAATTTGTTATTGGCTCCTGTTCTTGAGACTGAACAGATTGTACATGTTGTCCTCACATCTGCACAATTTGAGACAGTGAATCCTTAATATTAAGTTGTCCCGACATATGTCGAAAATTGTTCAGGCCCTTTTCTCGCAGCTTTGTAGTTATTTTTGCATTGAGGATAACCTGATTGTTTACACCTTATTGTCAAATGTAAATTATGGTCTGTGTTGTGATTAAACTTAATGTTTGTCCAAGTTTTTCAGCAGTTGGATTGTTACAATGTAGCAGTCCATTTGGCCCACTGTCTCAGTGCTGGTAACAGCCCTACAACTGAATCTATAAACTCTCATTTCTATTCCAGTCAAATATGGCTGTTTTTCTTTTGCAGATTCTAATTGTTAACATAACTGCTGTATTAGAACATCTTTCTAATAAGGTGGTGGGAAAACATAATCCACCCTTCAGTTATACTTGTAATTAATCTGTCATTTGCCACTCTTAACATATATTTAAAAATCCATCCATATTTTCTCCTAAAAGTTAGAATGCATTATTTGGATACATTTTAACATGGACACTAGCATAAATTGTCCAGGTCATATACTTGTGCATTTTTTTTTAGATTTTTTTACACTAATTTGTTATTTAAGTAAATAGGCATTGGTTTGGAGCTTGGGCTTTTCTTGAGCATCTTTGATAACATACACAACAGTGAATTGTATGTGTATAGATTTGAACTTTCTGGCCCATTTGTGTTTAGGGGTTTTGCAGTCTGGATAAGCAAGTGGTAAAGCTGTAGTGAATTTTCAACTGGTCACCTTTCCAAACATAGTACCACTGTCACTTAGAGTATCTTTTGTAATCTTTAAAATTCCAAATAGTTTTGCACCAAATTACATTTAGTTGGAATGTAGTTATCTTTATAAGATATGTAGCAGCCAATTTTCACACAGTAAAGTTCCATATTCATTGGAAATGTTGACTAGATATTCTACTGTTCTTGATCTCAGTTGAAGGATAAATTCTGTGGCATTGAAATAATGGAGTGAGATCTTTATCATATGTTTATCATTGTGAAGGAAACATGATTTTTTTTTGTTTGTATCTCATCTGAAAGATGGCAGTTAATTGTATAGAACTGCTCATATCACATTTGGATTGTCAGTTCAGAATGTGTTTGTGTCCCTGGAGTGGGATTTGAAGTCATGGCCACCTGCTTCAAATGAGAGTTGTGCCACTGAGCCATGGACGACTTTTTGAATTATATCTGGCTCATATTAGCATGTTTTTGTTCATCTTGGTTGAAATACAATACAATCAGTGGTTGAAAAATAGCTTTAATTTTAAGAAAGGCAAATGTTCTACACTTAGTGTTAGCTTGTGTGGAGTCAAACAGAACACATTTGTTTTGAGACTATATGTGTTAAATTAGTTCCAATAGGAATTCAGTTTTGCTTTCTATCTTCTTTCAAATGCAGAAATTAGCTGAGTGAATAAGATGCTGAGATTCCAAGTAACATGATGCTGATGTATTCTAAATGTATCTTCCTCAAGGCTGTAAATTGACAACCTAAAGGTTCTCAAATGACTGGATTTTCCAGTTGTAGCCCTTGATGTTCTTGGTGGCATTTGCATGATGGAGTGTGATTCTGAGGAAAAACTGAGCAGGAAGATCCCGAGTTTTTTCTCTGGAGGAGTGATTTGGTGTCTACTCAGTAAAATGGAAACAAAAATTAATGTACCATACATGATTAGTGATTTTTTTTCAGTTTGTAATCTCTATATTAAGAGTAGCTTTTAAAATGCAACACAGGAACATGCAATCCACTATCTTTGCTGGTTACTTGAAACATCTTATGAAATTCTTAAGTTATGAAGGAAATTATGTTGTCTTTTAATTTTCTAACTTCACACTAATTATTCTTCACCTACTCAAAGCATTGTAGCTTTATATTTTCATGAAAGTTTAATTTGTATTTTTTCGTATCCTCCACTTAATGTTTAGAGTTTGTAATACATTTTTAATTGTACTGTGCTGGGATGTTGATGTTTTCAAGTATTTGTAGCCATAGGCTCAAGCTTGAATGCTTCCTGAGTTCACTGTTCCTCAGTCAGAAGTTGACTTCATATTATTATTCCTTTTAGACTAAGAAATTGACATTGTAACTTTGAGAATTCTGTTAATCTATTTTGGAGTTATCTGTCCCCCAGCAAAAAAAAGACAGGTGTTTGAGCTGGTTTTATGGTGTTGCTAGCCATTGATATAGAAACACAGAAGGTGGATGTGCAAATGTGATACAATTGAGGGCAAGGTGAAGGCAAATATTGTTTAATGCTTCTCAGAGCAGCTGATTGCCTTTTCTGCGATTCTGATGTTTTCTGAGATGATGCCTTATTGTGGGACCAGTGAAGAAAGAATTGCTTTGTTGCATTTTCAGTACTGCACATTTTGTGAGTACATTTGTATACTCAACCAAAATACTGATGCCTTTTAAAAGGGAATGAAGAGGCTGAAGATAGGAAATTGTAACTTGATAAGTTATTCTTTCCTACTAGAATGCTTAAATGTGATCATATTCTTCCTCGACTGATGATGTTTACCTGCCATTTGACATGAAATGCATGAAAGTATAAAATAATATTATGGGGAATTTTCTTTTAAGATTAAAGGTGGTGTGATATTTAAAGCACTAAATGTCAAAACTGCAAATTAAGTTCTATCAATGATTTAACTTGCTACAATTTGTGCTAGATGCTCAAAAATATTAGTGTAGGCATATGATTTGTACTTTTAGTAAATACATGCAAAAAAAAATTAGGTTCACATATTATAAGAAAAAGAACTTGATTTGCTGGGAGCTTGCTGCACCATTCATTAAGATCATGGCCAATCTTCTACCTTTGCCCATTTTCCTGTGGCATTTCTTAATTCTCTTAATCCAGAAAACTTCGATCTCTGTTTTGAATGAATTCAATGACTAAGCCTCCATGGCCCTCTGGGATGCAGAAATTTTCTGAATGAACTGCCTCTGAGACTGACATCTTGTCTTAAACATGTCAGCCAAGGGAAACATCCATCCTGCATCCACCCTGCCAAGCCCTCTGAAACTCAAACTCCTTAGCAAAATGAGAGGTGATCTCATTAACTCAAACAGAGTAGGTCTGTATACTACAATTTGTTTGCTGATCTCATTTTATTTGGCTGCTGTTGCTGAGAGCATCTTCCTCTGGTTACCAGGTTCTCCTTTTAAACTGTATTTCAAAGATCAGAGGACTTATTGTGCCAGAATACTAATTTGTGTAACTGAGGGAATCCTGCATTATTGGAGGTACAGTCTTTTGGATATGACACAAAACATGTCTGCTTTTAATAAAAGGTCCTATGGCAGCAGTACTGAAGCGGATTATCTAGCTGTTAATAAGTTGCTGTTTTGTGGACCACTTACATGCAAATTGCCATTTTCATTTCTAAATTATTTTGGTTATTAAATATATTTGCCCTTTCCTGAGGTTATGAAAAGCAGAATTCAAGTCTTCTCAACAACTTAACGTAATTGGTGACATCAATTTTGCTGGACCAGAAATATTTGTAGCAGATTCTCATATATTACCTTTCCATGCAGACTTGGGTTCTTTTAAATATTACATTCTATCATTTATGGGCAGCTGCTTTTAATAAGGCATCTAAGTTGAAAAGCAGTTTGAAATTATATGTGATATTGTCTAATGGAATGTAGTATCCCACAAGTGTAGATTAGAATAACTGAGCTGAAAGTGACAGTTTATATGGCTTGGCTGACTTGACTATTCGACCAATGGTGTTGCTCACTCATGAATACCCTGGGTTTTACTTTTTCATCCATTCTTTATTACTGATGCTAGTTTCTGGCTCTTCTAAAGCTAGTCTTGCTCTGTCTATATGATTCACCCAATTACCTTCATTCTTGTGTATATTTCCTCCACTTTGTATTTCATGCACCTCCCAGTTTTGAAATATTGAAACTTTTTTAAGGTTACAATATGCAGCAAGGTGAAAATCCAATTGGGTGCAATTAAGGTCGAGGGTATTTGAGAGGCACTGAAGCATAATCTTCTCGGATGTCTTGGAATCTGCAGCAGTGGAGAGTAGCAGATCTGGATTTCTTTGTTGCAATGACTTTGAAGTGGAATTGGTGCAGCAGGATCTCAGTTGTTACAATGTCACAGGGTCAGAATTGTACATCACAAAAGTGGGCCTTTCGGACCTTCGTGTCCATGCTGCCTGGCAATGCCAAGTTGTCAGTATATTCTCTGTGAGGGAATGAAGCTGACCTGAGGTGTTCAGGGAGAGTGAGGGCAAAACAAAGGTAGAGTGAGTGTAATGGTAGTTGAAAGCAGATCCATTTGGGAATAGGATTGGCCTGACCATAGACATACTGAAACTAACCTAACGATCCAATGGTACTTTCTTAAGTCAATGCTGACCCTGGCGCACACTCAGGTTGGGTAACCAGGCTCTGAATGAAATGCTGAGCATTGGTGGATTTATTGAAAATAAAAAGCCAGTCTGATCCAAGCCTGAGGGCTTGTAATTTTAGTACCTGACAAGAGCACTCTTTGGATTTTAGTATTAATTACATGACACCATGCACCAAATATATAGTAACGTTACTGCCATTTTACAACATTATAATCTCTAAATACAAAGCCCTTATTCATGTAGCTATGTGAAAGGGCAACTGTTGTAAATTGAACTGCCAGCATGGGGCAGAGTAGCTGTTTCTGATTTTTAACTGTAGTTTTTAGTTTAAATAAACACTTGTGTATCATAAATGAATTATATTATCCATGTTGCTGAATGCAAAATAGGTATGTATTGTGCATATTACCTGTTGGTCAATGCTCTTAACCAAAATTTTGTCTCAAACTGATATTATGGGTTGTCTTCTTGGACTTGTCTAACAGGGCACGTCAATATAAATTGCAGAACTTTATAGCACCATGAATACAATTGCTAGAAGTTTCAGTAAGATGACAACGATTGATGGTTGATTCTCCAGCCATTGAACTTTAAGCTACGAGTATTGTTTATTTGTTGCATTGTGATGGGGAAAGATAATTCCCAAGTTATCAGTATTCAAATATAGGTTTTCAAAAGAAAAATTGTCCTCGAGACTTAAATTGTGAGAAACTCCAAGTTTTAACTACAGGAGAAATTGGAGTAGATTCTTGATTTATTTCACATTTGGTACTTCTGTTCACTCCACTTGATTTTCACAATGCAGTTCTGCAGTTTCTTTCGTTGGATGGTCATCACTGATGTCACCTCATACTTTGTGCATATTCTATTCGGCCATAGATTCACTATGCAAGCTGCGCTTAATGTACATCAGGGTTAGAGTTGTATGAAGGATCAGCTTTATGCAGTATGTCATCTCCAAGTTGTAGCAGGTTATTGCTGTAGAGAAACATAGAATAGTGCAGCACAATACAGGCCCTTCGGCCCACAATGTTGTGCCGACCTTTAAACCTCGCCTAAGACTATCTAACCCCTTCCTCCCACATATCCCTCTATTTTAAACTGCTCCATGTGCCTATCTAGTAATCTCTCAAATTTGACCAATGTTACCTGCCTCCACCATCACTCCAGGCAGCACATTCCATGCCCCAACCACTCTCTAGGTAAAGTAACCTTCCTCCGATACCTCCCTTGAACTTCCCACCCATTACTTTAAAGCCATGCTCTCTTGTATTGAGCATCGGTGCCCTAGGAAAGATCCTTAAGTTATTTTCAGTGCAAATTCTATCATTAGATTTAAAGATTAGGTAATGTAAATTTTCATTATGCCTTGACTCCTCAGCTATTATTTACATCAAGTTATTGGTATGATCATATTAATATGCTGCTTTTGGAAATCTGCATAAATTTCTAGTCAACCAAGCTCTGAATATGCAGACTTCATAATTTTGCATCAAGTGTCAAGACTCCGTTCAGGCGTAGCATGGACTTTTTTTGTATCTTTCTGAAGAAACTATTTTATGATGTGGTCATTTGTTGGGATTTATATCTTCAGTGGAAATGTTTTGTAAAAGGTGAGGAAAATATGCTGACAACTTTTGGGCATCTTGATTACTCATTAGTACATGTAAATGAGGGACATGAAAGATTACTGAGGACACCTTTGTTAATTTTTTTAGGGACATGTATGAAATGGAATCCAAGATGGTAATTTAGAGTTCAAATATTAGAGTATGGCAATAATTGTTAGAAGTTGTCTTTAAAGCTAGAAAGTGGTATTGCCATGATTGAAGCTATCCCTTTTTTTGAATCTCCATAATTAGGTGTGTACTGTCTTTGTTGGATACACATTACCTCTGAACCAGATCGTGACCCAGAAAACCTTGGTTTTGTATTGAAGTGTTATACCATATTTGTTTTGTTAACTTGCAGTGGTCCAGCATTCCATCTCGTGAAGATGTAGAAATCTGCTCTTGATTGAATTCTGATGTCTGACCAGAGAAAGTAATGATCTACACCCTTTTGAAATCTCTCTGTGATTTTGTTTTGCAAGTCCTTTCTAGATTGTACACTGTACAATATTGTTTGTTACATCCTTTTCTCTGTCCCTGTTCCAGGAATTTCTCGTGCTATTTTAAGGTTCATGAAAATCAAAGTAGAATCCAATTTTTGGGTAATGAGCTTTTCATAAAAATAAGTGGAAGATAGTATTTTAAAAAAAAACTAATATAATCATCTTGAAAAATAAATGACTTGTAGACTTAAAACTGTGTGCAAAATGTTTAATCTAAATATCTGTACAAAAGAAATACTTGCCTATTTTAAGAGCATGACCTTTCACATTATAATATTGGGTGATGTTAAATGTGAAGGTAGTTACACCTCAACACTGTAGATGTTTTCCCTCTAGCACTCAAAGCTTGTTTCTCATAGTTACCTTAAGTTTATCTCCTGCAAGCCTCTTTTTGCACACATTTCCTTTTATGGCTGTAAATTGTCATATAGTTTAGTAATTAATCAAATTTTCTGCAGTAAATAAGTTGAGCAAGCTGGTATGTTAGAACTACCATCATTCTCAGTGGGATGAGCATGTAGGTTTTATTTTAACTTGGCGTTATTCAGGGGTCAGGTTGTTTCAGTTACAGTGGATTACTCTGGTAGAGTTCTTGGATATGAGGTGCTATCAAGGTTCATGGGATCACTGAAATTCTTCCCACCCACATTAGTTATTTGACATCAATTTTGTGACCATCCTTATTCCGCGGGCATCCATGTAGATTTAACCAAGTGGCAGTTGCTTCATATGTTATGAGATAGTATTGCAGAATTTAATCTTGGAGGCCAGTCAAGCAGTGAAAACTGGCTTCTGTTTGACTGCTTGCACCTAGTGTGGAGTTAGTGTAATAGTACACTTAATTTGCATTGTAAGGTATTAAAAATGAATTTAATCTGGTAATGGTTCTGTGCCATATTTCACTAGTACCACAAGTTTAAAAAAATCATTTATGGAATTTAATGATGTTTGAATATGTCAAATATTGAAGGCAGTTGGATTGTTTTATGACATCATGAGAAAGTTGTTTTGCAATGAGGGGTTTCTGCAAAGGTACTAACTTTCAGTTTAAAATTGTCTGGGACATTATTATTAAAGAAAAGTTTAATCAGCTTTTTAAATACTAAGCATGCACATTTCTGGAGTACCCGACTGTTCCTGGCTTCTGAAGTGCAAAAGAACTGTTTTCATTGTAGACAGTTTAGAATGTGAATTATGGAATGTAGAATAAATTCATTTCACAATAATGAACTTGAATTTTCGTACTTCTGTTGAATGTGAGGCTCTTACTTGGAGAACAGCAGGTAGCCAACAAAAAATGAAAAGTAAGTTAAATGTAGGACTGTTACCTTGAGCTTAACACTTCACTCTGATTTTTTTTCAGTCCAATTGAATTGTTAAACAGCCATTATGATGGGGTGAAAAGCGCAAGTAGTGAATAATACACCTGGTTATTCCTTTAGGCATATGCATTTCCCATTGCTTTCACAAGATATGTGCTGCATTAAAGAATAGGCAGTGAACTGACATTTGTGATGTCAGTACACTATTTGACTACAGAGATTTAATTGAGAGGCAAAACAAAATTGATAGGAGTTAAATGTTTCACAGAAGTTAAAGGAAACTACCATTTTCAAAAAGTATAAGGACTAATGGCTCTGTAGATACTTATTACCTGACCAAAATGGTTGTGGCTTTTAAATTTAATTTGACCAGCTGGGACATTGGATTGAGACCTTTTTAAGACTTCCTATGCAACAGACCAATTTTTATTTTAACTCCCTCTCTTGTTATTTTTGGCATATGCCTCCAGGTTATCATTGAGCCAGTTGTACAGAGAGAATTGGGCCCTTCAGCCATAGTTCATGGTGTCCATTGTTGCAACTTTACGTCAAACCCAGTTACCTGCATTAGGTCCTTGGATTGGGTTCTTTGCCTTGTGATTTAAGATGTTTCTTAAATGTCATATGGGTATCTGCCTCCCTTTTCAGAGCATTTACAGAATCCAACCACCATCTGTGTGTGTGGGGGGAGGAGGGGAGAAAGATCCCCTCTAAGCCTTCTTGTCTTGCACACCTTCACCATGGGCAAAAGACTCTTACTATCTATCCTATTTGTCCACCTCATCTCAGCCACCTCCACTCCAGGGAAAACAAACCCAGCCTATCTATTTTCTCCTTGTAACTGTAAAACTACAATCCAGGCAACATCCCGGTGAATCCCCTCTGCATCCTCTCTAGTGTAATCACATCCTTTCTGTAGTGTGGCACCCAAAACTGCACATAATACTTGATGTGACAGAACCAAAGTTTTATAAAGCTGTAACATGATGTCCCAGTTCTTTTGTATTCTATTACTCTATACTCCTTGGTCAGCAAGCTTTTTGATTGCAAGCTCAATTTTGTCCTTGCCAGATTAGTGTAAGGTCTTCCTTCGGAGGTTCCTTCTAGCAATCTGGTGCAATGATTATGTTCTATTTGTCCTTTTCTCTATTTGGTGAACTCACTACCATACCCCTGATGAGAAGTGGCAGTACACGTCAGGAATAGAACCAGTAATTACCCTGTATAGACAACGGGAGTGCTAATTTGAATAAACTTGCAAAATTCAGTTACGTAGAATTCCAGTCTGTAAACTTCATGCAAATTAATACCTAGCTATTGATCTTAAACATTATTATATTATTATGAAGTGTTGCTGGGTAGAGAAGCAAGAATTTTCTTGTCATAAATAATTCAGTCAGTGTTTAAGTGATCTTGTTGAGCTTAACAAATGTAAATTGGAGAATGAAGTTTTACCCATGCAAGTTGCTGCCTTTGGCTATGTGGGATGCTGTAATTTCCTGGAAAACTTCCAATCAAATTTGTTCTGTCAAAGTTGTTTGTATTTCGTTACCAACACCTCTTACCTTTGCTGTTTGCCAGATGTTCGTGGCCTGCTGTGGCCTTTCCTTGGATGGACCATAACCATTTGATGACAGCACCTGGTTTTGAATTTTATACTGGATGTTGTAGATCCTTTGTAGCTACCAGAACCTGTTTTCATTGTGTACTTTCCAGCACCGGGGACCTTGTACAGCGTTCAGCAAAAGTACTTGTGAATATCTTAACTGCTGGAAAGCCATCCTGTTGTCAAAAATGTCCAAATTTGGTTCACTTCTGTGTCAATCCTGGAATTCAGCATTCTAGAAGAAACATGCTTTCATCTACAAGTCCAAGTCAATGCTCCAGGAAGCAGCTTGAAGAAAATACAGATAAAGCAGGTCACAAAATTTCTTAGTCCCTGTGCTTTGGAACCGGTTGATAAATACCAGGATCTTAAGCATAGTTTGCAGTTTGTTAGAATATGTACTTGATATATTGTGAACCTATGCGCTTTTTTTTTGCCTCTGTTGAGATTTGCATGACACCATAATAAAAGAATACTACAGTGCCCTTGTAAATGCAAGACTAAATCATAGAAAGACATTAAGGGACTTCAAAAGTAAATCCTTTTGCATTTCACTAGATCAGTATCTTGTCTGACATCACTTTAATCTCTTCTTGCTAAAATCTCTTCCACTACTGAACAAGTGTTGGTTGGTTTCTGATCTTGGTTCCTGTTAAATCAAGAAGCAGAAACAATTGGATGACCTGCACAAGAGAGCAGATCAAAAAACTGCCTCCATCACTGTAAATTTTGCATTATCTTCATAAACACAGAATCAGTTTTTCAAAAAATTGAGCATAAAATTAGTCTTGGGTTCTTCATATAATGGAATAAACTAAATGCAGAAATTTTAGAGGCCAGAATAACTTTCAGTAAAGTTATGGAGGAGAGAAACCACTGGCATTTGCATCCTAGCCAGCAGTATGTCCTTGAACCAAGGTTCTAACTGTTCTCCAGTTATTTCACATACATGCAGATAGTGTGCTGAAGAAGGCATATAGGATGCTTGCCTTCATCAGCTGTGACATAGAAGATAAGAGCACAGACATTTCCAATTATATAAACCATTGGTTAGGCTACACCTGAAGTGTTGTACAGTTCTGGTTCCCACTCTGTTGGAAGGGTAGTGACCTTAAGAGGTTTGTGGAGTGACTGGCTTAAAGCACAATACCTAACTTGAAAACTACCGCAACGTGGATTTTCTTCCAAGTAGGTCAGTTACAAAATGTCCAGTCTCCGAACCATCTTGTTCATTTCAGACTTTGAACAATGACAGAGATTCAGTTTACCTAGCATGTTTGTTTAAATATCATGGCCTAAAGATAACCTTAAATGTAGTGCTAGTTTTCCCCAGTGCTAAAGTTTGCATGTTGGAGTTTTTAGTGACAGTCCAATTGGGATAATTCTTTCAATACCATTATTTTTAAAAGAAGCAAGCCAAAGTTGTGTATTATAGAAATAGGCTCTTTGGTACACCATAGTACTTGTCTACATTAATCCCATTCACCTGTATTTGCTCCGCACCCTTCAATCCCTCAGTGATTTAATGGCTTGTCTAGATGCTGCTTAAGTCTTGAAAGAGTAGGTTCCAGATTTCAAACATTGAAAAATCCCCTTAAAATTCCTTCTAAACCTCCCACCTATGCCCTCTGTTTTAGACACACTACATGAAGAAAAGATTATTACTATCTGCCCACCTCACAATTTTGTATCTCTTTCAGGTCCCCCTCCATCTCCTCTGCTCCAGAAAAAAACAAACCCAGCCTATCAATCCCTCCTTATAACCAAGAAACTGCAATCCAGTCAACATGGTAGAGCAGATGGTTCATTGGGAGGAATTGAATGTAGACGTTGAAAGTTTTAGCTTCATTTATATTGGGCATTAGTAAGCTGACATTTGTGTGCTATGTAATGGTCAAAATTATGGAAGGATGTTAATGTATTGGAAGAGGTTCAGAGAATGTTTTCTAGATAATGGAATGCATTGGGTGCCTTTATAAGGAAAGCTTGCAGAGGTTAGGCTTGTGTCTGCCAGAGTTCATGAGTGATAGGCAAGTAGAAACATAATATCCTGGGGATTCTTGGCAAGGTGAATGTAGACAGCATATGTAGGATCAAATACTGGGGTAACTGTTTAAAAATAAGGGGCTGTCCCATTTAACTCAGATGAGGTGACTTTTTCCTGAAAATCTTTAACAATTCTCTTCAAAAGCTAATGGAAGTGAAGTCTTTGTCTTTGCTTCAAGAATATTCAGATACTTGATGAGCAAAGGGAACAGAACCTTGTTGTGGGTAGACAGAAATGTGACATTCGGGTTATACTTAGAACAGCCACAATACTAAATGGTAGAGTAGGCTGGAAGGGCTAAGTGGTCTTCTCATTTGTATTTTAAATGCATTAAGTTGTTTTTTTATATAATTTTCATTTGGTTTGTGAACATTACTTGCAAGACTAGCATCCTAATGCATGAGTTTAATTACTCTTGAAGATAATGACGCACTGCAGTTCTTGTGAAGCTACTGTCAACTTTATTGATTTGGGGGCAGTAATAATTGAATACAGTATTTTTCCAGGCCAGCATTTCATATGACTTGGAATGGAAGTTGCAGGTGTGGTGCTTTCTGGGGTCTCCTGTGCTTGTCTTTCCATATAGTGGAGACAAGAGTTTTGAGTGTTGATGTTTCAGATGTCTTGCTTAAGTTTGGCAGTAGATTTTTATAGATGGTATACACGGAGACCAGATTGTGCCAGAGGTGCTTTTCCCTGGATGCTATCAAGCTGCTGTGTAGCAGCACTCACTTGGCCAAGTGGAAAGTAGTCGTATCAGTCCCGATGTGTTTTATAGATGAGATTCTCATACCTAAACCCCTGCCCTCTTTCGGATG
>JARFYF010000112.1:12416285-12434803 GCA_030265395.1 Rhina ancylostomus | reverse complement strand
TTTTAAAATGCAATTCTTCTTGATTTTTGACAGATACCAGTTGGCGCTCAGAGGCTACATTTCGTTTTGCTGTTGAACGGTTTAGTAGACTTAGCGAGTCTGTGTTGAGCTCTCCTTGTTTTGTGCGAAATTTGCCGTGGAAAATTATGGTAATGCCTCGCTTCCATCCTGATCGGCCTCATCAAAAGAGTGTTGGATTTTTCCTGCAATGCAATGCTGAGTCTGATTCTACGTAAGTATATTTTAACACTCTGTATGTGAGTGGTTTATAAAAAATCAACTCACTTTATCCTCTACCATGAGAAAAAGTAAGCATGTACAAACAAGACACAGAGCTCCTGTACCTATGAAGACTCAAATTATGAAAATAAATTATTAGCTTTCTAAAGGCGACTGTGTGATCGGTGACTAACTTAACCTATTTTATTGTCCAATACAAAGCTATAGGGGATATTATGAATTTAGGTTGCTTGAATAGAATGTGTCTAGGTCTTAATCTGCAAGTGATTTAATTTGAATTGGGTTCAGAAGGCAGCTTCCTGTATCTGAAAGTCATGGTGCTAGCCACATCAGTAAATCCTTCCAGTTTGGTACGATTTCACTCAAGGGATGTGATCTTCGCAGACTGAGCCAGCATTCAATTGTCCATCGCCAGTTGCTCTTGACAAGTTGGTGGTGAGCTGCTGTCTTGAACTGCTGTAGTCCTTGAGGTGTGCATGTAACCACGATGCTGTTAGTAAGAATGTACCAGGATTTTGACACAGCAATGGTGATAGAACAGTGATGGATATCCAAGTCAGGATGATGTGTGACTTGGAGGGCAACTTCCAGGCAGTGGTTGTGTTTCCATGCTTTTGTTGCCCTTGTCCTTCTAGCTTGTAGAGAATTCTGGTTTGGAAGGTGCTGTCAATGGAATCTTGGTGAGTTATGTTGGTGGTTGAGTGAGGAATGGTTCAGCCTCTTTAGTATCATACTTACTTCCATATCCTTCATTTAAAATCTGAATTTCTATTTTGCTATGCAACTGGATACTGACGTATCATGATGTTTTATTAAACTGGATACATTAGGTTCAGTTTTGTAAAGAGAACATATATTTCCTTGTGTTCCTTTCTATAGGTCATGGTCCTGTCATGCGCAAGCTGTGTTGAAGATTATTAACTACAAAGATGAAGAGAAGTCTTTCAGTCGAAGGATTAGTCACCTTTTCTTTCACAAAGAAAATGATTGGGGTTTCTCTAATTTTATGACATGGAGTGTAAGTGCTGAAAAATTTATTTCAATCAACTTTTCTGATTTGTAATCAAAGTCAAACTGCAAATTTGGAATGATAGAGAAATGAAGACTATTTCAAAATTGCTACAAGAAAGTGAGAGGGAAGGTGCAGGGATGTGACTAAACATTGAGTGTTTTTAAAGAGTTCTACAGTGGAGCAAGGCATGTTACCATCAACCCACAATACTGAATTCTTTCTTGAATGTTGTCAAATGATCTTAAATTTGCTGCTAATCCGAAACTCATTTGGCAAGCTTCCTATCTAATCCAGGGTTGTCCATGTTTCCAGGTACCTGTCATGGTCTTGCTGGAGTGAGGTCTTTGATCCTTTCCAACTGAGCCATCTGGAACCTGATTCATTTCCTGCTACTGTTTTGCCAAGCAGCTAGAAAAGGACTTGTCAAGAGGATTGCATAGTTGGATTCAGTGCATGTGACGACTCGAGTGGTCGAATAGCCAAAGCATCCATTTTGTCAATCCAGCAAGATCGAAACATGGACAATCCTGCATTGCAAAGGAGGCTTACCAAATGAGTTACAGACCAGCATCAAATTTAAGATCCCTTGACAATATT
The DNA here is from genome assembly GCA_030265395.1 of Rhina ancylostomus. Taxonomy (NCBI): domain Eukaryota; kingdom Metazoa; phylum Chordata; class Chondrichthyes; order Rhinopristiformes; family Rhinidae; genus Rhina; species Rhina ancylostomus. The sequence goes on along the minus strand of JARFYF010000112.1, from coordinate 12,432,954 downwards.
CAAGAGAAAGTAATTCAGCATTGGGCTGATTTTCTTGTGGTCAGTAGCAAAGCAACACTGCTTGCTCCTGACCTCAATCTGCTTATAAAGATCTAGCAAACTCTGGTGTGGATTTTACCCATTATATTTGTTGCAGTCAAGTGCCAGTTTTTGTGGATCTGTGGTGGCCAGCAATAGTGATACAATCAAGCAGGTTCAGCAACCAGTCATTTAGAAGAACTCTCACAGCAAATCAAGAAGTAAAAAAAGTACAGTTTTTAACCAACTTTTCAAACGTTTTACAGAGCTGAAATAAAGATTGGAACATGCCCACAAGATTAAGGTAGAAATTGAAATATCATGAACTGATTTTTTCAATTTAAACAGCTATGGAATTTTGAAATTTGTGGGAATGAACCAAACATGGTGTTGTAATACCAGAGTTTTAGTAGTAGTCGAGGCTTCATGTGCCATTTTAAAAACTCATATTTCAAAGATGTTATGCTGAGCTGCTTGGAAGTATTTTCATGGCAAAGATATTAAGTTCTTGCCAATTTGGTGATTTCTGCACACTTTGCAAGAGGATGCTGCAATAGCATGCATTGAGTAGAAACAGGAGGTTGTTGACGCAATACACAAGTTATTGCCATGTTTACTCTACCATAATGGTGGGTACTGAAAGCCTTGTGGCACAATGGTTATTTCTTAGCATGAATTCTGAGCCATTGTTAATTCACAAGACTTGAGAAGTGGCTTTGAGAGCTGGTAATAGCACTGCCCTAAATTGGAAGAGGTGCTGCCAGGCTTCCCCTTTGATTCATTGATTTTTTTTAGATGATCATTCTTTCTCTTAAAGTGCAGGTTATCTTTATTAACGCGAAAGAATTAAAGATTTAGATTTTAATACTATTTATCCCTCAGTGTTCGGTGTCTGGTTCTATTCAGTGCCTCTTCCTCAATTGCACAGCCTTCAAGGATATTTACTGTACTACAGGAATTGTTTAGGAAGCTGCTATTCTCCTTCCTAAATATTATTAATTCCCATCTGATTATTCTGCAGTTTGTATTTAAATTTGTAATGTGCATCCTAATGAAAATTGCAATGCAGAGAGAATATTGTGGCTATTAATGCTTTTGCTGTCCATTTATGTTCTGACTCCAAATGTGTTTTCAGTTTTTGCACACTTTTTTGAATTATTCTATTTTAGGAATTGATTATTCACTTGTATTGTTTTTGCGTACTCTTTCTTTGATGCAAATAGAGACCTATAATCAAATCTAAAAATTTTAACTTAAAATTTAAGTGATATTGGAAACAATTTCCTGTCATTTCCATCCTCCCTGGGGGGAAAACCTTGCATCTGTGTTTAGATTTGGTCTTTAATTGGGCCTGATCCTCTTGGTAAATTTCTGTCTACATTTTTCAGCCCTCTGAAGTCATGGTATTGCAATCATATTGTTTGCATAGTTGATATTTGCCTGGAATCATACCGTTGTAGTTTAGGTGAGTTGTGAATCATTGAGTGTTGAAGAACATGTCCATTGATTTTTAACAAAGGCATTCCGTAAAACCATCTTAAAAATTAAGAAATAGAGAGCAGGAAGTTATAAATAAATTATTGGGTCATTTGCTACATTGTGTTGCAAATACCTAGTATGTTCCTGAATTCTGGTCTCATTATTAAGCCTGAATATTTTAACAATTTATCAGTTACAATAATTTTTTTTTAATGAAATTTTTAATTGAATTGGTAGTTAAAAGCTTGTTTAAAATCTCTTTAGGAAGCAACTGATGCTGAAAAAGGTTTCATAGAAGATGACAAGGTTACATTTGAAGTCTTTGTTCAGGCTGATGCACCACATGGTGTGGCGTAAGTATTAGAATTATCATATGTTGGGTGTTCTAGAAGTTCATTAATGGCAAGATGTTTACATGAATAGTTAATGATAAAGTACATTTTGCATAAAACAGCATTAAATCATGATTTTTCAGCTTCTTGCTGATGAAACTGGGAGGTAAAATGGGAAAACCTGCTCAACAATGTCTTTGAGCCTCCCGAGAGGCATGAAATCTTAAATTAGAAGCTGCTGAATTTACGCACGTTTTTTGAAAAATCTACAAACTAATGTATTATTTTAAAAAATTGTCATTTAAGGTGGGACTCTAAGAAGCACACAGGCTATGTAGGATTGAAGAACCAAGGAGCAACTTGTTACATGAATAGTTTATTGCAGACGTTGTTTTTCACCAATCAGCTACGAAAGGTAATGTGGATATCACTGTACGGAACTCTGGAGATAAATTGTTGGATGGATACAGTGGTCTACTGCAGTTAGTTTTTTTCTGAATATATGATCTAAATATTAAGAATTAAGCTTGCAAGTATTATTGCCCAGGCAGTTACGTTTTGTATTATTGTGCTGTGGTAGACCACATTTTATTGGATCGGGAATAATATTAGCCACACCTTCTGTCTAATCAGTTATGGAAACTGCAAGGGCATGTTAGATAAGGTTAAGATTTGGCTTTGCTATGATGCTCATGTAGATGAGGTTCCAAGGTGCTGAGGATGCCTTTAGGTGGTGCATCTGCCCCAACTGCACAATATCCTTTTGAGGCTTTTTGCCTTGTTCTCTTTCAGCTTTTTTTTAGTATATTTGAAATATTTTATCATTGGGTTATTCCAAGTGGTGCACAGAATACTGTGGAGATGTATTAGAAAATAAAAAAAATTGCAGATACTGGAAATCTGAAATCTAAAGAATGGTGGAAACACTCAGCAGATCAGGCAACATTCAAATAAAGAGAAACAGTTAATGTTCCAGGTCCAAGATCCTTTGGAAGAAAACAGGTTACCTTTCCAAGAAGGCGGGGGATGGATATATAAAATAAGGGGAATATCACTGATGGGGTGCGGCCAAATGAGTTAATGTAGCAGTTGGGTTCAAGTTATGAATAAGGTGGCTGGCACCCAGAAGGTCGTGTTCACTTCTGAGGACTGAATGATTACATTCATGATTTGGTGTCTTGGGTTGGTGGTCACAGAAATGGCCATCGCTGCCTTGAGTGCCTGTCTTTTGGGTAAATGGACATTTCCATCTCTGACTGCAAATTAGACAAATGAAGTGACAATTTGCAATGCTACTTCATGTAATTCAAATTTCACTAAGTTTTTTTTTGTTATCGTAGCCTGCCAGTTTAATGCACTAAACTTGGAAGTGTGGAGGTTGTTTAAGGAATGCTTGCATAGGACTCTGGATAAGTTTGTCCCATTAAGGCAGGGTAAGGATGGTAGAGTGAAGGAACCGTGGTTGACATGAGATGTAGAATATCTTGTTAAGAGGATGAAAGCAGCTTTCTAAGGTTTAGAAAGTATGGATCAGACAGAGCTCTGGAGAGTTACAAGGTAGCCAGGAGGGAGCTTATGAATGGACTTAGGAGAGCCAGAAGGGGGCTTGAGAAGTCCTTGCTGAGTAGGATCAAGGAAAACCCCAAGGTGTTCGACATGTATGTAAAGAATAGGAGGATGACTAGAATGAGGGTAGGACCGATCAGGGATAAAAGAGGAAATGTGCCTGGATTCGGAAGAGGTAGGGGAGATTCTTAATGAATACTTTGCTTTGGTATTCACCAGAGAGAGAGACCTTGACGTTTGTGAGGATGGTGTACAACAGGCTGATATGCTAGGGCATGTTGATGTGAGGAAAGAGGATGTGCTGGAACTATTGAAAGACATTAGGGTAGATAAGTCACCGGGGGCTGGACAGGATATGTCCAAGGTTATTACGGGAAGCGAGGGAAGAGATTGCTGCGCCTTTGGTGACGATCTTTGAGTCCTCACTGGCCATAGGAGTAGTGCCGGGTGATTGGAGGGTGGCAAATGTTCCTTTGTTTATGAAAGGGAGTAGGGACAACCCTGGAAATTACAGACCAGTGAGTCTTCAGTTGTGGACAAATTACTGGAGAAGATTCTTGGAGACAGGATTTATGGGCATCTGGAGAAGCATAGGCTGATTAGAGACAGTCAGCATGGCTTTGTGAGGGGCAGGTCATGTCTCTCGAGTCTGATTGACATCTTTTAGGATGTGACAAAGCACATTGAAGGTAGAGCAGTGGATGTGGTGTTCATGCCTTTTAGTAAGGCATTTGATAAGGTTCCTCATGGAAGGCTCATTCATTAAGTCAGGAGGTATGGGATCCAGGGAAATTTGACTGTATGGATTCAGAATTGGCTTGCTCAGAGGACAGGGTGGTGGTAGATGGAGAGTGTTCTGCCTGGAGGTCAGTGACCAGTGGTGTTCTGCAGGGATCTGTTCTGGGACCCTTCTTTGTGATTTTTATAAATGACTTGGATGAGGATGTGGAAGCGTGGGTTAGTAAGTATGGTGATGATACAAAGGTTGGTGGTGTTGTGGATAGTGTAGAAGGTTGTTGTAGATTACAACAGGATATTGATAGAATATAGATCTTGGCTAAGAAGTGGCAGATGGAGTTCAATCCAGACAAGTGTGAAGTGATACACTAGGACAAGTTGATGTGACTTCGGGAGATCAAATTCAAAGGCAGAATACGAGGTTAATGGCAGGACACTTAGCAGTGTGGAGGAACACAGGGATTTTGGGATCCATGTCCATAGACCTCTTAAGGTTGCCACACAGGGCAATAGGGTTGGTAAGGGATATGGAATGTTGGCCTTCATTAGTTGGGGTATTGAGTTCAAGAGCTGAGAGGTGATGTTACAGCTGTATAGAACTTTGGTCAGACCACGCTGTATTGTGTCCAGTTCTGTTTGCCTCATTATAGAAAGGATGTGGAAGCTTTAGAGAAGGTACAGAGGAGATTTACCAGGATGTTGCTTGGATTCGAGAGCATGTTTTGTGAGGATAGGTTGAGCGAACTAGGACTTTACTCTTTGGAGAGGAGGAGGATGAGAGGTGACTTGATCGAAGTGTACAAAATGATAAGAGGCATAGATCAAGTGGACAGTCAGAGACTTCTTCCCAGTGCAGCAATGGCTAACACAAGGGGACATAATTTGAAGGTGATTGGAGGAAGCTGTAAGGGGGATGTCAGGGTAAGTTTTTATAGAGTGTGGTGGGTGCATGGAATTCACTGCCTGCAGAGGTTGTGGGGGCAGATCATAAGGGACATTTAAGAAACTCTTAGATAGACACATGAATGATAGAAAAATAGGGGGCTATGTGGGAGGGAGGGGTTAGATAGATCTTAGAGCAGAAGGGGGCCGAAAGGCCTGTACTGTGCTGTAGTGTTATATGTTCTATGCTTTCTGCAATGAAATTTCTAAATTGCTGTGATAAAATTTTTGTTCACCATTTTCTTTTATTATACTACTTTCAATAATGTTTTACCTAATTCGTTTCGTTATCATAGGCTGTCTATATGATGCCAACAGAAGGGGATGATTCATCCAAAAGTGTCCCTTTAGCATTGCAAAGGGTGTTCTATGAGTTGCAACACAGTGATAAACCTGTTGGAACTAAGAAACTGACAAAGTCTTTTGGGTAAGTGGGAACTTTGTGCATCCATGGGAGAAAAATATTACCTTATTTGCCTTTTTATGGGTTCCAACTGCATTTTTGTATTATTTACTCTGTGCCATATATCATTTTACATTTTGATAAGTTTTTCCCCAGTCCTTGGACGAATAGATTATAGGTGATATAATTAATTACATCATTCCAGCACAATCACAAATAACTCATTTAAAATGCATCTTGGTGTCTTTTTTGCACATTTTCCAAGTTGATTTGTGACAGCATAACGATGAAAGCATGCGTGAATTACTCATTTCCATCTGACTAAAATAGACAACTATTATGATGTGATTTACAAGTAGAAGTTACTACTCTGTAGTCAAGTTTTCATTGTCCATTCTGAAACATTGAATGTTTTGTGATGACCAACGGTTTAAATTAGCCTTCTTGGGAAAATTTGTGCATACTTGATGAAGTTAAGGTTTACTTCAGAGAACATTTAGATTATTACAATTCGAAAGTGGTAGTGTCCTAAATGAATGAATTTTCTCATGCAGCTGGGAAACACTAGACAGTTTTATGCAACATGATGTCCAAGAACTCTGCAGGGTGGTAAGTTTTTTTTTCCTCTCCTTAAATTCAATGTTTGCATTTTGTGGCATTTAAGAATATTGATCCCATAGTGTTTAATTCAGTACCAACATCCCAGGTTGCAAATATAAGTTTTTTCCAAACTAGTCTTGATTCCAAAAATGATCTCCTTTGTAGAACATCAGAAACATGATCATAACTATGATTACAATCGAAGCCTTGCGCCTGCTCTGCTGATCCAGTGTTATACTCAACATTTCATTCCTGCTCTGTCTGTGCACTTAACTTCCTAATAGTTGAAGCATCTTGGTCACCACCTTCAAAAGTTCCTCCTCCTCTCCATCTTAAGTGGGTGACTGCTCATTCTAAAACTGGTCTCTGCTTCCAGATGCTTCCATTACAGCAAGCATCTCAGCATCCAACCTAACAATTCCCCTTTAGGATCTTGGATGTTTCAAGAAACGTGTTTTCTTTCATTCTAACCCCAGAGTAGGGGCCCAAGCTGCTCAATCTCCATTTGTCAACCCTTAATCCCAGGAAATAACAGTGATCTTTATTTGCATTGCTTCCAGTGCAAGTAAATCTGGAGGCCAAAACTGTTCACAGAACTGCAAGGATGTTTTAATCTGTGACGTTACATTAAATATTCCCTCTTCAAAAAAAAAAGTTTGCATGTATGGTGATGTAGGCCAACATTTCATTAGATTTGCTGATTAATTACTGTATCTGCTTGCTAACTTAAATGTTATGTTTTCAGACCATAGATTCCTTTATCACAATATCTTTGTATTCTCACTCCATTTAAATTTGTTTTTTTTTTCTTCTGAAGTGGATAACCTCAATTTTGTGTAGATAAAAATGATTTGTAATCTGGAATTACTCTAAAACTTCATGCTAGGAGCTTGTAATTTTTTCTTCTAGAATACTGCAGTAATTGGACTAATCTTAATTATTATTTGGAAACTATACAGAAAATGTATATAAAGTAACTTGCAACCTTAATTGATATCCTGGATGTCCAAATGAAATGTTGGATATGTGGTAGCATCTACAATGTTAATTACTCTTATCTTGAATATTGGTGCAAACAATTTCTTCTACATGGTTTATTTCTCAGTGTTGGAAATGGGTGTGAAATATTCCAGTTGGTAGCAGCAGGATCTCAGCAAATAATAAACACTTGGACAATGAAAGCATATAATTGTACATGTCTGCCTTCCATGTCTCTGTTGTTTGCTGAGGATTGCTGATGGCAAAAGTAAGTTACTGCAATATTAATGGAGACATGAGACTTCAGATCTGGAATCTGGAGCAACAAACAATATGCTGGAGGAGCTTGGCAGGTCAGGCAGTGTCTGGAGGGAAGTGGACAGTTGACATTTTGGGTCAAGCCCCTTCATCTGGACTGTCCAGATCAAGGCTCTCAATCCAAAACATCAACTGTCCATTTCCCTTCACAGGTGCAGCCTGACCCTGAGTTTCATTTTTGTTACTGCGACAATAATTGGTCAAGCAACTCTGATTTTTCAAAACCCTGCTGACTTTAACATATGAAGTAGGTAGCAAGGTTCTGTATGGCTAAGGGTAAGCAAAGTATCTTTAAATCATTCTAAATGGAACTGTTTCAATGCTGTTATAAGCAGTCACTTCTGTGAAAAGTAATGTCACAAGGTCATCAATACCCACGGCAAACATAATAGTATACTTGCATCATTTAGCAGTCATTATGATTGAAGAATCAGGAATGTGCCTGCATTTGAACTGTTTGGCTGGTGGCAAGACACTGTGGCACTGTCAATCTGTGAAGCTAGCCATGATCCTGGTTAATACATTTTTGGTTTGATTTGTTAAAAACTTTAGTCTGTTTCTTAAAAAAAAGTATATATAAATCTGACAATGGAATTCAACTTTTTTTCAGCTACTTGATAATGTGGAGAATAAAATGAAAGGAACCTGTGTAGAGGGAACTATTCCAAAATTATTCAGAGGGAAGATGGTGGTAAGTGCCTTTTGAATTACTCAAAGTTTAGATTGATTTTTATTGATTTTGATATCAATGAACACTTACTTTTATTTTTAGTCATATATTCAATGCAAGCATGTGGAGTATCGATCTGAGAGAATAGAAGATTACTATGATATTCAACTCAGTATAAAGGGAAAGAAAAACAGTGAGTACAACTATTATTTGTATATTTAACTATTTTGAATAGCAGCAAACTAACAGTCTCTTGTTCTTTGTTCCACAGTATTTGAATCTTTCAAAGATTATGTGGCAGTGGAACAGCTGGATGGAGATAACAAATATGATGCTGGAGAGCATGGTTTACAGGTATATTTCAGGCATTGATGTACAGTATCAAGAAGCATCAGTCATTTCTGTGAATGTTATATAGCTATATTGTGTGGAAATATCACTAAACATGCTAATTGCATTCAAATTAATGTAGACATGTTTTGTTACTCTAACAATTCACTTTAAACATTCAAATTTTCTTACAAATTATTCAGTGTATAAATTTTGGGAAGCATTTCCAGTTTATGGTCTGAACTTCAATCAAAATTTAATGACTGCAGAAGCTTGCATTGTGTGGGTCAAATTTGACTTTTCAGTTTTCATTCCGTATAAAACTGGAACCAAATATTAACTCTGGCACAACTGCAATGTTATTTGCTTTTGTTTTCTTGGGTCTTGATCAATGCAAATTCATAAGTACCTCTATCAAGTCCCTGTTTCCAGTAGCTCCTGTCTTTGATATTTTATTGCTGTTGTAAATCTGTTGCAGTAGTTAACTCAAGTATCTGCATTTACTGTTATGATCAGTCCAAAACTTGTAAAGGGCAGTTTTTCCTATTTGTAAAACTGTTAAAACAAAGTTCCCAACTACATCTGGTGGAATTTTTGCTGGGGGTCCAATCTAAGTCCAATACGTTGACATTCCTTATTGTGCATCTGAGACATCACTCTGTTCTTGTCCTAAAGAACATTTGATCTTGTGTGTATAGGCTAATATTTATGTACTTATTTACAGGATGCAGAAAAAGGTGTGAAGTTTCTTACCTTTCCACCAGTGTTGCATCTTCAGCTTATGCGTTTCATGTATGACCCACAGACTGATCAGAATATTAAGATAAATGACAGGTAAGCAAACTTTTTGGAAACATTGTGCCTTGTTATTGGGAAATCTATTTCTAACTTAAACTAGTAAAATTTGTTTCAGCATGATTCAAACATGAATTTTAGTTTTAATTGGCTTCTCTACTTTGTGACAACATGGTGGTTAAATATAGTTTCTATTTAGGTCTATACAAACTAAGTCAGCACACACAAAATATGTCATATACAGTGAAAAATAAATGCAGAAGATTGTTCTGAGCAGTATCAATTTTAATTAGTTTTAGCTTCTAAATTGCACGTGCATGCTGCTCTCTGGTTTCCAAGTTTAGTTTTCAAATTAACTCATTTACTGGACATCTGACTACAAAATAGCAGGTGCATTTCCTTTCCAGTGCTCATAGCTGCAGCCATGAAAATTGTGTTCCAGGATTCCATCAAGCTTGTGAAACTGACCACTAATGATTTGAGAGGTGTAGGATAGCTGCTACTCCTTGCCATCCTTGCATATGAGAGGTCAGTTAAATTAGATTGAGGTCACAAAAGAATCTGGACAGAAATTGTATTAACCTTGCAGTAAATTATTCCTGCAGCCCATTGAGTTTTTGTGTGGTAAATGATCATGAATTTTTGTGTCTGTTAGAAATGTAGTTTGTATGCTTGCAATACATTGGTTATCAAATTTTACATGAGAAATCTATTTTTAAAAAGTCCATGCCAAGTATGGAGAACATCAGAGAAAAGAATTGACCCAAGGAAATTTGAATCTGTCAAATTGATGTATTTATTTCAGAATAATATGCTATCTACCATTGGAAAAATTGCTTGAAGGATGACTGAGTTGTAACTGCAAGTTTGTTTCAGAAATAATTCATGGATAATTATAAAAATGAAGGCTGCTTGCATTTGTTAGTGAGCTGTGGAAAAAGCAATATATATTTTTGAGTAGCAACAAAGTACAAGGAAGTCCCATTTCATCACAGTTCAACTTCAGAATACATAGCCAAGTAGTTAACTTTAAAATGAAAACAAATGATCAGAATTTAACTTAGATTTATTTTCAGATTCATTTTTGGGAGTTGGGCATCACTGAGACCAGTGTTTATTGCCCATTCCTAATTGCTTTTGAGAAGATGGTGGTGAGCTACCTTTTGAACCATTGCAGTCCTCCTGGTGAAGATATTCCCACAAGTGCCATTGGGTAGGCAGTTGCAGGATTTTGAAAATGAAGGACTCGTGATATAATATTTGGTGTCAGGGTGGTGGCTATTTAATCTACCGACCACTGCATCTTTGAGATGTGGGAGAAAACTGGAGCAGCCAGAGGAAACCTGTGCATCACAGGAAGAATGTGCAAACTCCACACAGGTTAGGACTGAAGCCAAACTGCTGGCACTGTAAGGCTGCACTATAAAAAATGAGCAGTTTTCTTCTCTTTCAAAGAATAATCTTTTTGCTTATTTTTCTTTTCAGATTTGAATTTCCTGAGCATTTGCCCTTGGATGAATTCCTTCAGAAACCTGACCCAAAGGATTCTGCTAATTACATACTACATGCAGTGCTGGTGCACAGTGGAGATAATCATGGTGGACACTACGTAGTCTATCTCAACCCCAAGGGTGATGGTAAAGTGAGTATACTTTATATTTAAAACAAAAGACATAGTAACTGTGCATAATGGGTGTATTATTGACCAAAAAAAGCTGAAGTAACAATTGAAATATAAAATGTTGAATTTATGTAGGGATTTGGGGAACCAATTCTCAAGTAATTGATCACAATTTGATAACTCGTCTGAAAAGTTTGTTCTTCATTCATTTACTCGGGACATTTTCTCTAGATTACTTGATGGAAGAATCATTAATCAGTATAACAGATTTGCTGCCATCTGCTACAGCAACTTGAATTTTACATTCGTTTCATCGTGGATGATTTTTAAAAGTAGAGAATGAACAGTCCCAGTAAACAAGTTGCTTATGCCAACGTGTAATATTTCATGATGCCATGCCACTTTGTAACAAATATTAATTTTGTTGAATGTTTTGATAAATACCAGTGATCGGGCTTTGAACTGCGACTTTACCTCTAAGCTTTTTCAATTATTTTAAATTTCGCATTCACTTAAGTTCTTCATCTTGAATTTGACTTTCCTCAAACTATACGAGAAATAAATCTAAGAATGTAAGATTGTCTTAAGATTTTATTTTAATCTTTGTATTGGTGTATAAAGCTACTTGCTGTTTCATTAAAAATGGATGGTTACTATTTCAAACTTTCAAAAGATGAATTTCCATTTTCAGTTTCAAATAATTTGGTTTAGTAAGGGTGCTTGTTTTAAAATAGGATTTCTGGTGGCTCATCAAAGCTATAGATCAGCATAGTTTACTCTCAATTCTGCTTGCTTTCTTGACCAGGCAGTCTGTAGCTTGGTACTTAATTTATTACTCTTCTTTCACTTTATTTCATTTGTTTTACATGTATCCTATAATAATGCATGATGTGTATATGCGTGATATCAAAACTTGTCTTTTGGAAAAAAATAACAAGTGTAAATGTTTCATTTGGTTGACCTTGCATCAGAACTGGGGGAGAAAAGATCATTCAAATATGAAGTCCCAGAGTAGGGGGAGACAGAGGAGGGCAAGGGTGGGTGTTACAGTGGGAATGTCTGTGATAGGATGGCAAGCACAGGCAGAATGACAGGCATAGTCTTGGTACTGGCAGAAAGATGCTGGTGAAGATTTGCTGATATCATCTGTCTGGAGGAAATACACTTGAATGAAGATGGAGAGGGAATGGAAGAATAATGCTAGAATTTTGAGATACAGATTGTAAAAGAAAAAGCATTGCAGATGGTGAAAAAATAAAGTTAAGACAGAATACTCAGGCCAGGCAGCATCTGTGGAGGAAGAAATGGTGTTAACCTTACAGATTTCACTAAGTAGCTAGAAACTCTGATGTCTGAAATTGATGAATCCAGTATTAAGACCTGAAAACATAAAAGTAGCTGTTCCTTGGGTGTCATTGGGCTTTGTTGGAATGGTGCAGCAGGACAAGGCCGAAGGTTAGAGTGGGAGTTTGGTGTAGAATTAAAGTGACAAGCAGCTGGAAGCTCATGATCATTCTTGCACTGAACAAAGGTGATCTCTGAAGCAGTCACTTGATCTGCTTGGTTTCACTAATGTAGAAGAGACTACATCGTGGGCACTACATTAGAAGAGGTGCAAATAAATCCTGGCTTCATTTGCAAAATGTGTTTGCATTTGTGTATGTTGGGAAGGAAAGAGACAAAAGCGAGTACTGTATCTCTAGTTGTGTGGGAAGGGCCTGTGAGAAGGGGAGTGAATGTTAATGCAAGTGTGAACTGGAGCATCCTGGAGAAAGTCCCTTTTGAAATGCTGGGAGGCAATGGTATGATGTCTTGTGATAGCATATCAGAATCAGATTTATTATCACTGACGTCATGAAATTTGTTTTGCAGCAGTAATACATTGCAGGACATAAATTACTGTTAACTTATTAAAATAAACAAAGTGCAAAAGAGGAATAACAAGGTGGTGTTCATGGACCATTCAGAAATTTGATAGAGGGGCAGAAGCCGTTCCTGAAACATTGATTGTGGGTCTTCAGGCTCCTATATCTCCCCAGTGGTAGTAGCAACAAGAGGGCATGTCCCAGATGGGGAGAGTCCTTAATGATGGATGCCATTTTCTTGAAGCACTGCTTCTTGAAGATGGCAAGGAGGGTTGTGCCCATGATGGTGCTGGCTGAGTGTACACCATCTGCAGCCTTCATACCAGGCGGTGATGCTCTCCACCATACCCTGTAGAAATTTGCAAGAGTCTTTGACATACCAAATCTTTTCAAACTCCTAATGAAGTGGAGCCACTGGCATGCTGCCTGCCTTAGTGATTGTATTGATGTGTTGGGCCCAAGATAGTTCCTCTGAGATGTTGACACTCGGGAACTTGAAGCTGCTCACCCTTTCTACCACTGACCTCTCAATGAAGACTGACTGGTGTGTGTTCTCTTGACTTCCCTTTCCTGAAATCCACATTCAATTCCTTGATCTTGCTGATGTTGAGTGTGAGGTGGTGGCGGTGGTTGTTGTGACCCCACTCAGCCAGCTGATCTGTTTCACTCCTGTATACCACCTCATCGACATCTGAGATTCTGCCAACAACAGTGGTGTCATCAGTGAATTTATAGATGATATTTGAGCTGTGCCTAGACACACAGATGTGAGTGTAGAGAGAGTAGTGGGCTAAGTACACAACCTTGAGGTGTGCCTGTGTTGATTGTAAGAGAGGAGGAGATGTTACCACTGATCCACACTGTGGTCTCCCAACAAGGAAGTCAAGGATCCAGTAGCAGAGGGAGGTACAGAAGCCCAGGTTTTGAAGCTTGTTGATTTAGTACTGAGGGGATGATGGTGTTGAACGCTGAGCTGTATTCAATAAACAACAGCTTGATGTATGTATTGCTGAAGGTATTGGAAATTAGAGGATCATATATTGGCAAGGGTGTCTTGCACTTGTTTCAGTTGGGAAGAGAGAGTGCAAGAGTAATAGAAGTTAAATTGAATTCAGCAAGCCTTTCCAGTTTTTCTTTTATATCTGACCAGTACTGATGAAAGGTTGTCCATTCTGAAACATTAGCACTGTTGTGCTCGCTGTGGTTACTGCAGGGTCTGAGTATTTCCAGCTTCTTTTGTTTCAGATGTCCAGAATCTGGAGTGTTTTGCTTCTCTCACTTTTTTTGAGTCCCACAATTATTCCTCTTCCCTGTTTTCATTCCTGGCTTACTTTCATATCTGGTGAAAAAGTCATTATTTGAAATGTTAACTGTTTTCTCTCCACATACTGCCTGAACTACTGAATATTTCCATCATTCTATTTTTACTTCTGGATATTTGCAGTCACTTTAGAGCGTTTCCATTAATTCATTTCGAAGAAATAACTTCGATCTTGGTCTGTTTTTAATTAAAACTAACATGTCGGGCTAAAATGAGATATTGTCTTTCTCAAGTGGTGTAAATTCGATGACGACGTTGTATCAAGGTGTACAAAAGAAGAAGCAATTGAACACAACTATGGGGGTCACGACGATGATTTATCTGTGCGACACTGCACCAATGCCTACATGTTGGTGTACATCAGGGAATCAAAACTAAGTAAGTAAAATCCAACTGCTCTCAATTTTTTTTTGTGGTATCTGTAATCCTGCCTTTTTATTATATCTTTAAGAGTGCATATTTGCCACCGAACTCGAGCTGTCTGTTCTCAGATGCAGACATAAATTCCTGTCATGCATGTGCAGTGTGATTGGCCAGTTTAAAGTATGATTACCCAGTAAATCTGCAGGGGTATTATAAAGGTTTGAAGTGTCCATCTATGTGTCCCTTAGAGACCTGACACAAATGTAACAAATTAGGATAAATTGCATGCATATTGGCATGAAGAGCAAATCACTTTCAATGTTGATATTTGTGTACAGTTTCCTCTATTAAACCAATGTCTCATTTGTCTTCAAGTGGTGTTAAAGTGGAGTCAAATCCAAAGAAAAGTGTGTTCTTCAGCCCACTGTTTGGAATATTATCATTAAATTCAGTTCATTTTTGAAAATTCACTTATTTGACTCCAAAATAATAAATGCATTTTAAGGAAGTTGCTGGCTGTAAAGCACTTTGAGTCAAACTTGGAATGCAAGGGGCAAACAGGTTGTAATAACTTTTATGACTTTAATTATTTGGCCTATTTTAGGCTGTTGTAAGTTTTAGATAATGCATGTGAACACAGATATTCAAACAATTCTGTTTAAAGGTGAAGTTTTACAAGCAGTAACAGACCACAACATTCCACAACAACTGGTCGAGCGTCTTCAAGAAGAGAAGAGGGTGGAGGCTCAGAAGAGAAAAGAAAGGCAAGAGGCACACCTCTACATGCAAGTGCAGGTACTATTGCATTCATAGATGCATATAATCCATGACAGTACAAACCTTGCTGATGTGCATAGCAAACACTCTATGTGCTCTACTTTGTGTGAGGAGTTTCTCTGAACTTCAAGGAATTAACCAATATACCTGAAAATTGAATGTATGCAAAGTGGAATAAAGCTAATAGAATCTAGTTAGGATTTATGCTGCTTTTGTTGCGCCTCAAAGATTTATTTCATTTGTACATTTTCCAGATGAGTAAAATTTTCTTTTACTTTAAAAATAATTGTCCATTCCATGTTTGCCCATACTTATTTGAAAGCCACTCAAGTCCTTTGTCCTAGTTGGGTGAAAAATTAGAGGAGTGACAGTCTATTGTCACCCTTGTCACTTAAAGCCCCTTTTTGATGCCATTGTTTATCATTTCATGTTTTTTGACTGATTTCTTGTGACTGAATGCTGGAATAGTGTTCAGTTTTTCTAGATGCTTATCTTTTACTAGATAAGCATGGAAACCACTACTTAAATCTATTTCTAATTAACTTCTCCAGATTTACTTTGTCCAGGTTTCCATAAGAACTAAAAATTCACAGGCTTGATTTGCTTTCACTCGGTGTGTCAGCTGATGCCTGTTGTACTTTGTCATTTCCGCACAAGGCGATGAGGATAAAGATGAAATGGCTATTTAATTTTGGACTCTGCCCAGAGATTTTTTAAAGAATCCTGCATCCAATTTCATTTCATTAAAATTACAAATAAAATGTCAAGAAATGACATGACTGAGATGAAGAAAAATGTAGATGTTTCTGTATCCTCTGTTTTATTTCAGATAGTAACAGAAGACCAGTTCTGTGGACATCAGGGTAATGATATGTATGATGAAGAAAAAGTGAAATATACAGTGTTCAAAGTCCTCAAAAACTCCACACTTGCAGAATTTGTTCAGAATTTGTCGCAAACAATGGTGAATATTTTAGTAAGAAATGTACTTGATAAAATGAAACACAATGATTTTTGCTGACTATAGATTGATTTGTTGTTTAATTGCCTAATTATCATTAAAATGTTCTAGTTATGTTTTTGAAACTACCCTGGATCCACTACTGAAGGTATCCAGCACTGGCAAGTTGATAATTTCCTAATTTAGTTACTTTACTTTCAAGGCCCTGCCTCCAGCTATGGGTTGCTAAATTCTAGAATTCCTTAATTCTACTATATTTTCACATACTTTTAAGAGCTGTGCTTGTAGTTATTTCACCTAATATTTCCTTACGTACCACTTTCAAATAATGCTCCCACAAATTGGTTTGCATCAGATTCTGCTACATTGATTTGAGGTGCCATTTGTATGACACATGTAGTACACGTGTTCCAATGCTAGATAGATAGAAGATAGAACAATACAGGCCCTTCGGCCCACCATGTTGTGCCGTCCATCAAACCACGCTTCATACTATCTAACCCTTTCCTCCCGCATATCCCTCTATCCCACATTCCTCCATATGCCTATCCAACAATCTCTCTCTTGAACCTGTCTAACGTATCCGCCTCCA
>JARFYF010000112.1:12396131-12410748 GCA_030265395.1 Rhina ancylostomus | reverse complement strand
GTGGGGAACTACGCTGTCTCGGAAAGAATATGCAGACCAAAGCCAGGATCAAACCTAAGTCTCTGGAGCTATGAGGCAGCTGTACTAATTGCTGTGCTACTGTACCACTCTAATATATTAATGATTGCACCACAGTATGGCTCCAAAGATCTCAAATTATTCTGAATATGTTTTATCTGCAGCCCTTTTAAGTGCTTTGAGATTAGTGATCAGTATGATATGGTTTGAGCTGGGGGAAGCATTTTTATATAGCACTGCAATGGAATGCTGCATTTCATCAAAACTTAAATGTTCTAGTTAAAGTCTGCAGTGATGCTACCTACAGTTTGGTTTTCTCTTAAGCTGTCAATAAAACAAAAACTCAACTGTGATCAGTGACACTGGACACTTGTAACTATTTGATTTCTTTCCAATTTGGTGGCTCAAAGCGTATTCCACCTTATTTTTCCAGTATTTTGCAGGTATCAAAATTTGCTACCCCAGCTCAAAATGTAATCCGTCCTGCAGACGCACAAAACACCAGTGTGAGTTACTGCTCATTTGTGACAGGCTCCAGACCACAGCTTGCTTCCACATTGGGTAATGAAATTGCCTAGCCTTTGCATGTTTATCCTTATGATTGGCAAGAGGTACTATTCAATGTTGGAAAGCCAGAAAATTATAGCTAGCAAGTCAAGCGTTCAACACTTGTTATTGATGTACAGTTGGATGTTGCACACATTCCATTACTGTTTGTTTTCTGTAAGCATAGCTGTATGGAAGAAACTTGTAGTACAATACTAGTCTTGGTTTTAATTAGAATTGTGGCAACTACCTATGACTTGTAATATTGGGTCCTTCCATTAGAATATTGCATGCTTATAAGATACCTCCTTTTGACTTATAATGTGCTGAAACATGGATGCTGGAGGGCGCTAGATGAAGTTTAGAGATTGTTTAAATTTCTTCCAGAAATCTTAAACTTCTTGTAGGATGCTATGTCCCCCACTTTAAAAGTATGTAGCTAACAATACAACTAACAATGGCAATTTTTATGACAAGGGGTTTTGTCAACCTTGAGTGTTTTTTTTAAATCTTGGCATAATGTGGGTAGTTTTATTTCTCTATTTGCATGCCACCTTGCCTTTTGTTTTATTTGCTGGTGTTACAGATGTTTATGGTGGTGATTGGTCACTGGTTGCTTGCCATAAGTCAGTGATGCATCTCCAATGCTCTGCATAATTTTTTTTTCCCCCAATGTTTTCCAGTGGGAATAAATGAACAGTGGTCAGAATCAGCCTTTTGTCACTCCAAGCTCATGCTTTCAACTGAGTCTTGAGAATTGTTGTAGAAAAATCTTATTGAAACAAAATTATCATGTGCTTTGCTGGAAGGATGTTTCCCTGGATTGTGGAGTCTAGGATGTAAGGTTACTGTCTCAGAATACGTGATAATAATTAGGAAAGAGATGGAGAGGGTATGCACTCCATTGCTGTATATTTTCAAAGTTGTCTGCTGTGGAAGGTGAGCTAATTGTTGGCTTACCCGGGGAATGGAGGAACACTTTGCTTGGCTTTATAGGTGTGAATGGAAATAAAGATTCAAGAAAATTAAATTTTTGCTTTGCAACCACTTAAACAATATCTGAGCATAGTGGCATAGAATTTGTACTTAACAATTTTAACACTTTCCAATTAAAGTCAATGGAATTACCCCTTCCCTCCCACACCGTTTGCAGTTGTGAATATTATAATATTTATTATAAACTTTGACTGCATGGCAGGCACAAAACATAGATTGGAAAAGCGTTGAGTACATGTTTGGAAGAATTGTTTGGCTATCTAGGGTCATTGAAATATTTTTACTGGTTTTCAGGGATGATCCAGAAAATGATTCCAGTGAGTTACCAACTGCAAAAGATTATTTTCGGGATCTCTACCATCGAGTTGATGTCATCTTTTGTGATAAGACTATTCCTAATGACCCAGGCTTTGTGGTCACTCTGTCTAATAGAATGAACTACTTTCAGGTAGGAAAGTTTTGACATTTGTTCACTTGAGGGATTAACAATAGGTGTAGTAAAATTTGGGCTGAAATGATATGAATTTGGCTACCAGCAAGTGCACCATCTATTTAAAGCAATCTAAAGGTGGGAACTGGATATTTTGAAATGCATGTAGTGTATGTCGGTTGTGCATGATATACATTGTAGTTTCACTGCTATCTCTGAGTTTGGTAGTTACCTTTGCAGCTAATCATTTCTATTACTTTAGCCTTGGTGTATCAGCTTGATCAAAAAGCTGATCTTCGAGTCCTTAATACTGTTAAATCAAATTCTATTTACATGATAACTCACATTTGTGTAATTCCTTTAACAGTTAAATTTACTAAGGGCTTCATGGAAGGATAATTTTACAAAATTTGATATCCCAGCTAGAGGAGGTTATAGGTAGAGGGCAGAGTCCCAAGCCTTCAGGAATCTACAAATGGATGATTGGGTTGTTAAACAAAGTAGGTTACAGAGATAATGGAATGAGTGGGACATTGGAATAGTCAAGATCAGAGAGAGCAGCAAATGAAATGGTGCTGGAGTTAGAGCATGGCCGCATTACAGTGGAAGTACATGTTTTGCTGATGAAACACAAATACAGTCATCCCAGCTTCAGAACATCACTGTTGGTGATCATCAAAGTAGTGTTCTAGGCCAAATCACTTTTGACTTGACATTTAACTTCTTCCACAGTAAAGGTCAGTAGTGGGGATGTTTGTTCCAATTCACCACCTTGATTATTTATTGCCGACAACAGCAAAGCACAGGGACGGCAGGATGTCTGCTCTACAAAATGCTCTGCATTATTTGTCTAGTACCTCCCAAACGCTCAACTTCAGTCACCAAGAGCAACAAGGTTCTAGGGCACAACACCATCTGGAAGTTTCCCTTCAAAGTCGCACACTATTCTGATCTGGAATTGTATTGCTGGTTCTCCTTTATTGCTGGGTATAAATCCTGGAGCTCCCTATCCAACAGTAAAGTGGGAGTACCTTCACCAGATGACCAATACCACCTTGAGGGCAGTTAGAGATGGGCAGTTAATGCTGGCCTTGCCGGTGATTTCAAATCCTGGGAGGAAAAAATTGAATACTTTATTAAAAGTTCACATAGTTTACATTGCAAACTGTCTCTTTTTGGTGTCTCTGACCTGGGATGAGGTTTGACTGCTCAACTGGTATCACTTAAGGTTTGAAATATGCCATTCCATTTTTAATTTAACATTGTGTGCAATGAAGTTCAAAAGAAGTCAAGTGTATGGAGTCATGATCTCATTGAATGCAAAATGCAGATTTTGTGCTAAATTCTGCTTCTCAGACTTTTCTCAAGTGAAGCTCTTATTCCAAGATTGTGTAAATATCATGTGAATTGTTTTAGTCTTACAGCAGGGAAATATTTAACAGAAAGAAGTGACTGCATTTTTTTTTATTGATTTGATGCTTGTAATAAGATCATGTAACTAGCATTTCAGTTAAGATTCCTAAATTTCTGAATGGTAATATATATTTATAATGGTAAAAATAGAACTTTACTGCAAATAGGTCTCAGAACATGTATTTCTTCTGCTTAGTGTTTCATTCCAAATGTGTCTTCATTCCATTATAGATGCCACCTTGTGCTATCGATTTTTAATGAATTGCTATTTATAATGGCAGGTTTTAAATGCACTTTCTTTTTGGTAGGTTGCCAAGACAGTTGCTCAGCGACTAAACACTGACCCAATGTTGCTTCAGTTCTTCAAGTCTCAAGGGTAAGACTACGTAATTTCATTGTTGAAATTCATTTCATGTACTAGTGTATATTGCCTCCCGACTTGAACAATAGTGAACCCTTCAAGTGAGGGGCAGCACAGTAACGTAGCGGTTAGCGTGATGCTCTTACAGCGCCAGCGATCAGGGTTCGATTCCCGTTGCTCTCTGTAAGGAGTTTGTACATTCTCCCGTGTCTGCGTGGGTGTCCTCCGGGTGCTCTGGTTTCCTTCCACATTCCAAAGACGTACAGGTAGGTTAACATAGGGTTAAAATGGGCAGTGCAGACTCGTTGGGCCGGAAGGGCCTGTTACCACGCTGTAAATAAAATACTAAAAAAAAAATTTCAGTACTTTTCCAGATGTGGTAAGATGCAGAGGGAGCATAGTCTTGAATGTGGTGTTGCCATACTTGATCTGTAGTGGCTACTGCTAATGTAGTATGCCTGTTTAATTGAGGGACCTCTATTGTGAAGTAATTGTTTGCTCACTGAAGATAAGTGACAGTGGAGGTGGTGACAGCAGGGATCAAAGTTGTAAATTAGATATGCAGAACAAAAATAACCCTTGATTTGTGTCCTCTGCCTTTTTATCCATGCAATTGACATTGAGTCAGTTCATTTTGTCTTGCGTTCTGCAACCTAATAGCCAATTCATTGGAGTCGTGCTCTTTCTTAAAGAGATTTTCAGAAATTAAAGAATTTTATTGTTAAAGTTACAGGGATGGGCCTGGTAATCCTCTTCGACATAATTATGAAGGCACACTTAGAGATCTGCTGCAGTTTTTCAAGCCAAGGCAACCAAAGAAACTCTATTATCAGCAGGTAAGCTTCTTTGTATGTGAGCTCTGTAACATATTCCAAAGGGTTGGGTGGACTTGTGTTTAAAATTTTCAAATGGATTTGCTGATTTTGCTCCCATGATAACATGTCACTGTTCTGGTCCAGTTTTGTCAAGTTTTAACTATTGTAGCTTTGTCACTAATTTTTAATTGAGTGCTGCCAACCTGTAGCACATTTTAATCTCTAAATTTAAAGAATATGAGGTTATTCTACTGGAAGTTTTGTGGAATTTTTTGGATTTGTGACATGGAAATGCAAAGAAATAGGAATGTTTTGAAAGGTAAGCAGAGGTTTTAAGCTGATTTTTTTTTTAATTGTTTTTTTTAAAAATCAGCTTGTTATACCCAATTGTCTTGGGTATAGATAATTTAAAATGCCTCTTAAATTGTTCTTGTAAGGTGTTTAAGGAGGACAAGCTCAGTCTGTCCACTCTAGTCACATTACTAAAACCCCTTATTCCTAAAATCAATTTAATCTCTCCCGCACCCTTTTCATCAGTCCTTACTTTATTACAAGATACCCTGGTTATGACTAAACGATTGTTTTACAAATAATCATCCTGATTCTTTACTCTTTTGCTGACCTTCTAGTTATGACGAATACAGTCCCATAAGTTGCTGCACTTTCTCAACCTGCCCTGCTACTTTCCAAAAAACGATGCGCACGTACTCCAGATCTCCTTTTAGGAATTTGCTCTCCAGTTTTTTTATTAGTTCCTGCCAAAATAAGATGTTTCATTTCTCATCATTATTTTTAACCAAGAAATCTACCCATTCCACCAGTCTGTTTGTTTTGTTGAACAATTACTATCCTTGCAGTTTACCACGCATCCAAGTTTTGTCATCTATAAATTCTGCCCTGTAAACACAAGTCCATATGACTAACATATATGGTCCTAATACTAGGGGTCTCCACAATTTGTTTCCCTCAGTTCGAAAAAGATCTTTTCACCACTAGTGTTTACTGCTAATGAGTCAATTTTCTATCTGTGCTGCTGCAGCCCTTTGCAGTACATGACCCTTAGGCCAGATAACAAGTCTATTATGTGGGACTTTATCAAATGCTTTTTGGAGCACATAACCACATCAACTGCATTTTCCTCAGCAGCCTCTCCCTACAAACAGGGATTTTATTAGCCAGTCCTGAAAACAAAACAATAAATTGAAATTCATCTTGAAAGAAAAAAAATCAGCTTCCCTTCTTGGGCCCAGTAGTCTAGAAAAATTGCTTCAGGACAGCTTAATGCATGAAGCTTATTTCTGCATATTTATTGCAGGCAAATTTCTTGCTGGTCTAGAAAATAGTTCAGCTTGTTCTATTAATATCTGTGAAATTGAAGCTTCCAAAATTACTCTCAAATTATTTGCTTGTTCTGTAATTGGAGTTTGCTTGTAGTGGGGTTAAAGCATTGTAATCACCTTAAACGGAATGGAATTCTTGAGTTTGTTTTTGATTTTAGAGAGAATGGACTATGACAAAAACTGAAAGGGAAAACCTGTTTTTAAAGAGCTTGTTTTTGTGTGATATTGCTGCCTTTTATGCGTTTCAAGTGGCTGTAAAATGGTTTAGCTTGGCAGTCTCTGTTGCACTATTTGTTGGTGATAAGTATTCAAAGCCATTTGAGATTAAAGCTGGATTCAGCTGCAGTTAACATGTTTTCATTTTGTTTTAAATTTCATTGTACTGACACTGCAGTAAAATCTTATTTTCTGAACTTTTAGCTGAAAATGAAGATCACAGACTTTGAAAACAGACGAAGTTTCAAATGTATATGGCTCAACAGCAGTTATAGGGAAGAGGTGAATATCTACTTTTGGGCTCTTAAATCTTAAGATTTAATAGACGTAGTTCAATGTTCTAAAATGGGTGCCATTTCAACGAAATTGTGGGGATACATTCTGAAAGATGACTAACTCAGGTAATGAACGGTTCTTTGCTTTAGCATATAAACATCATCCTTCCAGTTAGTACACATTTGGAAAACTTTCTTACAGAGGTCCAATGCTTCTCATCTCTGCTGCATTCCTCTTATCAATTTTGACCATTGATGATGTATAATTTAATAACGTATACCAGCACAAGAAATGGGAGTAGGAGAACATTCAGTCCATTTCTATTAATAAGACTGAACTTCCAAAGAAACCTCAGTTTCCTGCCTTTT
The DNA here is from genome assembly GCA_030265395.1 of Rhina ancylostomus. Classification (NCBI taxonomy): domain Eukaryota; kingdom Metazoa; phylum Chordata; class Chondrichthyes; order Rhinopristiformes; family Rhinidae; genus Rhina; species Rhina ancylostomus. The sequence continues at coordinate 12,403,969 of JARFYF010000112.1, read as the reverse complement.
CTCAGTATTCTTTAATGTCCAAAAATCTTTTGATCTGTGCCCTAAATAGGCCCAATAATTAAATATCTACTAACAAAGCAAATTGCAAAGATGTACGACCTTCTGAAAGAACATATTTCTCTAAGCACCTCCAATGAAATTGAATGAAATCTGTTGCATTTTGTATTTTCCTATTGCTGAAGAATGCAACGTAGTTATAATTTTGTAAACAATGGACATCTTTGGTAAACCTGCACCAGGATTTGTAATTATAATGGTAAGATGGAAAGATGATCTTTGTCACTCATTTCCCATGATTTCTAGCTCTCAAATGTTTTTATGGAAGTATTGACTTTTTTCAATCTTAATTATTGAAATGCTTTTACAACAATGAAAACATTTTACAGATGGCCTAAGTTGGAACTGAGATCCATCATTTGTGTCACGTGTGACTGGCAGTGAACCCTCCAGTACATTTAACTCACTGCAATAAAAAGTGCAGTCACAGGAATAGTGCTGGCAGCAGGATAGGTTGTGCATGATTTGACCAATTGTAAATAGATTCAAACATTTATTCAATCATTATTTGCTTTTATTACAGGAGATAACACTATATCCTGATAAGCATGGTTGTGTTCGTGACTTATTGGAAGAATGTAAGAAAGCTGTAGAATTGTCAGATAAAGGATCCAGTAAACTAAGGTAAGAATCTTGTAGTGATTGCCTCCTTGTTAATATAGGCAGTACAAGTGAGTTGCGTGGTCTACCTCATTGTTCTGTTATGTTCTCTTGTGAATCTATTATCACTAAATCAGTAGTATGTAGTGTTAACAACCCAAAAGCCTTTTCAGCCCAATTAACACTTCAAATAATAGTCAAACTTTCCTACACATTTTCGTAGTATAACTTACAAATTCTAATACATCCTATACAACTTTGTCTTCTGGTAAGTTTCATGCAGGTTGAGGTACGCTGAATGATGACTGGACATCTAGTTAACACATTTACCTGAATAAAGTAATACTTGGATGCTAATTACTATTCACTAAGATTTACACAATGAAAAACACATTTATTAGCATATTTCAAAGTGTTTTATATTGCTCTCCAGTCATCATTGATTCCAAAAGTGACAATGTATGGTCAGATGTTCCTGGCTCAGTTTCTGTAAATGACACCAAAGATTAAGAGCAAGATTTTTTTGCAATCCAGACAGGTCCAATTTGAATGGCTAATGTAGAGTTCCTTCATCTCTGAGCAGTCAAAGCTGAATCCTAAATTATTCTGGAATAAATTTAAGCAAAGATCAACTTTATCTTTTTGTGCTTTTACTTCAGGCTACTGGAAATTGTAAGCTACAAAATAATTGGAGTCCATCAAGAAGATGAACTGTTAGAATGTTTATCTCCAGCAACAAGCCGGACTTTCAGAATAGAGGTACACTGTCTTAAAGTCGAACTGTTAAACTACATTCTAATTTTATTTTAAAGTTTCCAGTTGGTATATTGATTTGAACATTTTTCAGGAGGTTCCACTAGATCAGGTTGATCTGGATAAAGAGAATGAATTACTGATCCCAGTGGCACATTTTCACAAAGAGGTTTTTGGCACTTTTGGAATTCCATTCTTGTTGCGGATATGCCAGGTGAGCTGCCTAATGTACAAAATATTTGTTGGTATCTATAGGATATCACCAGTTTGTGAAAATTTAATGTGAAATATTTGTGAACATTGAGAAACAATGTTTCTGGTACGAGGTCAAGATTTTACCTGTATTTGCACATTTTAGAGTGAACCATTCAGGGAGATTATGAAACGAATTCAAGCAATGCTGGAAGTCCAAGAGAAAGAATTTGAAAAAGTAAGTGCTTTCAATTTTTATTTTCTAATTCGTTTATTTGTGGCATTTAAGATGAGAAAGCAAATACATTCTTGTTACCAATTCATAATTCTTTAAGATCCAGAAATGGTTATTGACAGAGCAGTAAATGCAACTGTGTTCACTTTGCTTTGTTAAGAATTGGTATTAAAACTCAGATCTCTTTTTAAGTTCAAGTTTGCAATTGTGATGATGGGTCGGCATCAGTACATAAATGAGGACGAATATGAAATCAACCTGAAGGATTTTGAACCACAGCCCAGTGAGTAGCAATAGAATATAAATTTTTCATTTACTCATCATAAAGGTGAAAAGGGTTGGTTGGAATGCCTAAAAAGCTACTAAATTGATTCCATATTTTTTAATGAAAATAACCATGTCATAATTTGTTTCATTATACATGTTTATAAAATATTTCTAGGCAGCAGTCAGGGTTATCTCTTGTGGGAGTTTTATATACATAACTTTTTTTGCAGAAGACTGGCCTGTTCCTGACTCTCTTCAGTTAATGGGTAAGCTTTTGTGAGAAATGAGAATAGATTAAAAATTGTATGTGTGACCTGCGTGTTTGCATGAGAATCTGAATATTGAAAGTAACAGCAAAATCATGAAGTGCTGTTCTTTGATGAGGTCCCAGGCTGAGATGTTGAGGTTTGGATTTTCAATACTGAAGGCTATTTTTATGGCATAATGCCTTCCAAGTTACTTTAGCAACTAAATGCTCCACGGAAAGCTAGCATGGACTTGTTGAGATGAACGTTCTCCTGTTCCACTGTGATTGCTTGATTCTAAATCCAACACACAGCCAGTTTCACAATTTCATGTATTGGCATTAGAATTTTCTCTATTTTCTTGTAAGGTGTTCCAAAGAAATGTAAATCACCAGTTCACTGCAAACAGTATTACCATTCAGTCATAAGTGGTGCATTTTTCTATTAATCATTCTTCTATGGTGCCACTAACTATGTGAGGTATCCCACCAATTGCCATGTCTTAACTTTTGGAATTTTCCTGCAGCCAAGTTGAAGTGGCTTGTATGCATTTGCATGGATGTTTTAAACTGCTGTTCCAAACCCATATTTCCACATTTTTCCTGTTGTTTTCATTTTGCTGCCTTTGTTTCTCCTCTCCAGTTATTTCCATCTTGCACTATATACCTTCAATCCCTACCTCATACTGACATTGCTACTCTCCTGCAACTATCCAAGCCTTCAATTTTTTTTTTGGTGCCTTCTGAAGGTTGCAAAGAGACACTTGATACTGCTTCAGCTCTCCATCCTTTCTGCTGACATCCCATGTGGGTGAATTCTGGGTAATGATAATCCCTTTACCAGGATTTTTGAGTGACTAAGTTGTACTGGAATAGTGGGATATTTTTCATTTATGGTGGGGAGGGGGTGCAAAGGAACTGAGGGGTCTTAGAGTATATTTCCACAGATCCTCAAAGGTAGCAGAATAGTTGTAAAAGTTTAAGGTACATTTCCCTTGATTAACCAAGACATTGAAAATAAGCAAAGAGAACTAAGAGATAAAAGAACTGTATAAAACACTGTATAGATTGTCCAGTTCTGGTTATCACATTCCAGCCAGGATGTAATGGTTCAAAAGGAGGAATGGATCAGAATCAGGTTTGTTATCACTGACATATGTCATGAAATTTGTTGTTTTGCGGCAGCTGTACAGTGCAAGACGTAAAAATTACTATAACTTACAAAATAGTGCAAAAGAGGAATAATGAGGTAGTGCTCATGGATCGTTCAGAAATCTGGTGGTGGAGGGGAAGAGGTTGTTCCTGAATCGTTGTGTGGGTCTTCCGGCTCCTGTAACTCCATTGGCAGCATTGTGAAGAGGGCATGTCCTGGCGGTGAGGGTCCTTAATGATGGATGTTGCCATCATTATAGATCAGGATAGGCCAGGGTTGGAGAAGTTTGGTTGAGAAGACAGGTTGGCTAGGCTTGGGTTGGTTTCTTCAAAAGAGATTTAACTGATGGGATATTTATTTGATATGCTTACACGTAAGGGGTCCAGGTGAAGTGGATAAGAAGGATTTTTATCCTAGGCTGATAACAGCACAGAAACAGACCCAGCATGGCAGTGCCAACCATTAGGTACCCATCTTTAGCCTTCTCTGCCCTAGCAATTCAAGTGCTTGCCCAGATGCCTTAAATGTTGAGAGAGTAGTTCTCACTACCATCTCAGGCGATGCATTCCCAATTGCAACCACTCTGAGTGAAACATTTTTCCTCTGATCCACTCTAACCCTCTTGCTCCTCACTTTAAACCCATGCCCTCTGCTCTAAGGAAAACAAGCTCAGCCTTTCCAGTTTCTTAACTGAAACATTCCATTCCAGGCAATATCCTGGTAAATCTCTGCACCTTCTCCAATGCCACCATGTCCATCCTCTACTGTAGTTAGGCTACAGCCAGAGTATTGTGTACAAAGTTTCAAAGTTGTACCATGACTTTATTAGGTTTATTTTCTGTGTCCTGGCTAATGAAGGCCAGCAGTTTATGCCTGCCTTAATACATTATCTACCTGTGCTGCCACGTTCTGAGATCTATAGATTATACACCCAAAGTGCCTTTGCATCTGATACTTTCTCAGGCTTTATTTATGGTGTATGTACTATCCTTATTAGAACTCCCAAAATATAACACTCAGAACCAAATTTCACCTGCCTCTCTCCTGCTCTATGTTCCAGGTGATTAATATAATTCTCCTCCACATGGTCAACTAGGGGCACTGAAACAAGGAGTTGTGGCAAAGTCATGATTAAATTTTAAAAATGTAATATGATGCACGTTTGAAAATAAGGTTATGGGCCAAAAGCTAGAATTAAGCTGTGAGCTCTTTGACTCTCACAAGTGAGAAATCAAATGATGGACTATGTGATAAACTTCTGATTAGCCAACTGAAATAGCAGTCTTTTTTTTCTTAAATATTGCAAGTTGCAGGAGCTCAGATCAAAAATAAATATTCTTTCCCTCTAGTGAATGTGACCATTCAAGCTTGCATGCAGTTTATTCAGTGTCTTCTTTGAGTATGTCAGCATGCAAGTTGAGATGATTAGGTTAATGACCTGCATTTCACAATCAACAGCAAAATGGAATTTATTATTAATTTCAAAGAAATCTCCCACAAACTCGAGGTGCTATCAGGCATGGTCTAGATAGTTTTCAACACCTGGTTGGTGTCTAGCATCAGTTCAAAAGGATCCTTGACAACACAATTACATGATTTGTCAGACAAACTTTCAAGTAGTTTTAAACATTTCTGTGTTAAAACATGAAGAAAAAATTACCCATGGTGGCAGATGCATCCAACATGTTTTTAAATCCATTATTTTGAATTATTAAGGAATATTAAAACCCATACATAATTTTGCAAACTGGTTTAAAAGCCTTTTTAAAAAGTCACATAACAAACAATGAATTGTAACATTTTTTTTACACCAGGATTAGTTCCAAACACTTTTTTCCCCTTGTTATTTCAACTGATTTCCCTTGATTACTTCGGTGAGGGCAGCAGTCCGGAGGAGGCAGTCTGAACTACTGAGCACAGCTCTGATTTCTGTGCTGTGCAGAAATCCAGTAGGATGTAAAAATAGAAAACCTTAAAGAATAAAAGGATTGAGAATAATCAATGTGGATTTATTGAGGGGAAAATCAAATGTGACTAATCTGTTGACCTTTGAGGATGTGATTAGTAGAATAGATGAGCATCAATCAGAGGAGGTGGTGTATTTGGATTTTGGGAAGGCTTTTAAGGCTCACATAAAGGGTGGTTAATGAAGAGTACATGGAATTGGGGTCTAAATATTGACATAGACTGAGAATTGGTTATTGGACAGAAGGTATGGAAATGAAACCCTCAAGTTGGTGACCTGGTCTAAAAGCCTTGCAGAGAGTAGGTTTCAGAAAAGTAATGATGCATCTCTTTTGATAATCAGTCTACACTTGAAGTCTGTACTGTTATGGACCTGTTGGTTAAGTTTGTGGCTTGCATATCATCATGAATCAGGTGATAATGGCAGACTTCTGGGCAGCTAAATTTGAAAAGAATGCTCCATATCCCCCTTCAACACAGTGGCCCAGCTATAGTAAAGCTGCTGCCTCAGTTCTAGTGACTGGGGTCATCCTGACCTCTGGTGCTGCCTGTGTGGAGGTCTCAAATTCTCCCTGTGACCACTTTGGTTTCCCTAGGATGATACTGTTTCTCAAAGATGTGTGTATTGGTAAGATAATTGTCCACTGTAAATGTGTTGATAGGGGTGGAATCTGGGGTGGGGGGTGTTGATGGGAAGGTAAAGAGACTAGGTCACGTAAGGCCTTGTACAGTGGTTGATGCTGCTCCCTACATTTCTTTTGGAATTACTGTGTGATGATTATCTTATCACCTCCATTTAACTTCTGAGCCTTTGGCATCCTAGTTGTGGAAAACATAATTTTCAAAACCGCAATGGATATACAAGTGTAAAACTGATTAAGATCAAGGTTGCTGCTTCAGAGGCAGTTGTATCAAAATTCTCTATAGGTTTTATCTAATTTCCTCTAAGATGCTCTTTCTAAAATCTAGCTCTGATCAAAATGTATTCATGGCTCCTAATTTACAGTAGCCTTGGGTTGAGCTTCCTCCAGTGAGGTGTTTGATGGATGGAGGACGGGGCAGGTCGAGGTGCCAGGAAGATGTATGATGGGATCTGACTTGTATTATAAAATTTAAGAAAAAAAATTGAACAATCCTTGCCACTGTTTTCCATTTCAATGTTTTTGAAAGGTAGAATGTGTTCTCCATGAATACTGGAGTGTGGAGGCCAATAGGGCAAGAATAGCTTGAGTTTAACTTGCTCAGTCATTGAGACCATAATTAATTACCCAAGCAAAATGCTGAATCATTGGCCCAACACAAGAAGGCTGCATACTTCAGTGCAGTGTTTTTTTATCGGCCCACAACTTGTTTGTTATACCTCTGTCACCAAAGCTAAACACAAGCGAGAATACATGCTGTTATTAGTCAAGGTCCACAAGACTGATCGGTGTCAAAAATCTTGTTTTGCAGCATTTCTGCGTGAAGTTCAGATTCAAGGTGATGAAGAAATTTCATAAAAGGGGTTTTAATCAGACAGGCAGTTGTTTAACAGTGAAACCTGTGTCATTTTCTCTTTCCTGTTTGGACCTTTGAACTAAATTACTGAGTGAACCAAGTATATAGAATCTGTTTGCCCGGAATGTATACTGTACCCATACAGTCAAATTTGACCGTACAGTGTCCAAACAGTTTAGATGCATGTTGTCATTCTGGAGTATTGACTAGCTATTTTTAGTTTGTTGAATGGTGGGGGTGGGTGGGGGTTGAGGTGTCAGCCCTCATTGGCTGCAAAATTGGCATTCTTGGTATTTACCAAAGTTGTACCAGTGTGAAAGGAAAACTCATTTTTACAAGATATCAGCTACATTAAGTATGTCTCATCAAGTGTGACTCTGTAATATTTTGGCCATATTTTCCGTTTGGTTTTCACTACAGTGCCTTTGAGATGAAAATTGGGTATGCTTAACATAGTAACACAGGCTGGGAGCTACCAGTTACTCATTGGATTTACACATTGCTTTTCCTGTTCATTTATATGTACGACACATGGGGATTCCCACACCATGATCATCTATACCTAAACTGTCTGGACTCGTGTGATTTTTAAATTGCAAGAATTACTACTAGTGCTTCTCCAACAGCGCAATAGGGGTATCTTCAGTGGTTCAAGAATTATCAACAGCACTTTGAGCAATAAATGCTGGCCCTAGCCAGTGCTGTCAAGATCTTGCAAATGAATTTCAAAACAGGTTTTGTTTTAAAGTTTTATCTATGTACACTCTGTGAGGAGGCCTTTTTTATTTTTTTATATATATATATATATATATATATATATATATATGTGTGTGTTTATATAAATAAAAGAATGGCAGCATTGTTTGTGTCATAAT
>JARFYF010000112.1:12216029-12230658 GCA_030265395.1 Rhina ancylostomus | reverse complement strand
AGAGAAAGAGGGGGAATAATAGTTTCTATAGGGTCGCACAATGAAGACTGCAGAATTGTTCTCTATTTTGTGCATGAGGTTGTGCTGAAATGACATGACTGCTAGGATGCTACCAGAGCACTATTTTTAAAAGCCGATTCTAATCGGGGCCTATGATGGAGAAGGCTGTAGTTACAAACTACAAATGATCCGGAAGGTCTACAGTGAAGTAACAATGGTGGCTGAGCAGTTTGTTATACAATTAAAACGCATGTTTAAATGGGATTTGTAGTACTTAAATGGTTTAATTTAAAAACTTGATTGTGGTACTCTACCATAATTACTTTCTTGTAATTGTTTTTACAAACAAATTTACTCTATGTACATTGTAACCAAGATTTCATTAGTGCAATATTCAATTGTAAACAAATAAAGAATTTCCCCTTTTACCAGTACTCGTCTGCAAAATATTAAGCCTAGAACTTGGTAGGTTTTCTCTTTATAAAAACTGGTCATCAGAAAGAAGAAATTTACTCGTTTGATAAATCTTAACACGTTTCTTTCTCCTCCCACACCACCACCCATTCCCTTCAATCATGGCCTAAGTACAATTTAGAAACATTAGCAGTATGGCTCAAATTTCTCTAACTTTATGATGAGTCTTTATCCCAAACATTTGTTCAGCTAGTTTGGAGATTCAGCTTCTGTATTTTCTGAATGAGTGGAAGGTAACTCCGAATCTTCGATGGGACGTGGAGTCGAGGAAGGGTAGGTATTTATCTCCAGTTCTTCTTCAATTGAAGCCATGTATGTTTTTAGCAAAATATTTTCATTGAGCAGTTTTTTTGATACTGTTGCAATCTCATTTAGTTTTGCTGCTGTTTCAGCTAGCTCAGTGTTCCTCTGCTGGTACAGATCTTTTAGTTTCTCATTATGGTGTTTAAGCTTCTCATTTTTCTCCTGTAGAGCTTTGTTATGGAGCTTCAGTTGGTGTTCCTCATGCCTTGATACAGACAGCTGAGAAGCCAGTTGTTTTTCAGCCTGATGCAACACCTGCATCTCTGCATGGAGTCTCTTAATTTCTCTCTCCAGCTGGCCAATACGGTCTTTCTGCAGCTCTGCTGCTCTTTGAATACACTCTGGGTTACAAGAGTGGAGCAGGTCCTGCTGAGCTAACTGGGGAGAATGCAGTAGAATAAATCTCACCAGGTTAGGGACAGTTAGTGGTAGATCTTCTGGGTACTTCACAGTCAAGTCTTTCCTATATATTAAGAAAAAGGAAAGAAATTTTTTTTATACACTCTGCCCTCCACACTATTCCTTTATGTAGGAGCTTTGTAAAAACCATCTTCAAATAAGAAAACAAGGTATTCATTAAAGTTTCAAAGGTGAATAGATTAACCAAACTTCAGTTAGTATTTTTGTGATTTCCAGTGGTTTATTTTAATTAGGTATGACTTGCCGATGCAACTCCACTATTTTCCTCAATGGGGCATTATGACTTGAATGGCAACTAATCCACAGGAAGCAGCAATCTTCTGGGACACTAACTCATGCATGAGCTTTGACAGCTTATGCAAAAATTCTCCACCTCCACGAAATAAAGATTTGCTGACATGCTTTGCATTCAGAGATCTGTCCTGAAGATTAGTACATTTAATTGGCACACAAGTCCAAAACTACACTTTACTCTGTTCAATGCCACCCATGATAGTTCAATCTAAGACTTCTGGTGCTTGTGTAGACTATGGTAACAACTGAAGAGATATACTAAGGAGAAATTCTCCATTAAGTTTCAAGAGGCTGAATGTTGGGCTTGAGTTGGACAACCATGGAATTAAAAGTACGTTGTTGTAGTTTGAGAAAGTAGTGCTTCTCCAGATAATGATAGCAAAAGGCAAACAGTTTCATAGTTGTTTCTTATTCAAGTCATTGCTTAAAGAGCCATTTAAGTGGAAATAAAAAAAATGCTTACATTACTGGTTTCAATTCCCTTCACGTAGATACCCATTTAAAAATTGGTTTAATCTGCTAAACACATGATCGATGTGGAACTGAAGATTTCAAAAGTTGATTTAAACACTTAAAATTACAAGGTTAAAATGGGAAAGTGTTCCTTTTACAGCTGCCATGGATTTTCACAGCGAGAGACTTGAAGGGTGTTGAAGCAATGCACTTCAGACAGTGCATGGTTTCCTTGGTCATCTTTCAGTTTCCCCTATCTAGTGCCACTTTACGTAATGTGTACAAGTGCTGTGATGAGAATGTGACCCAGTTCTGCAAGGCATTCAGATTCCAAATCATTAAAATTGGGGGCAATATTTCTGTTTACAGGTAAGCGATACAAAAGGTAACCTCACTGTCTAAGACTACCCCATAGCTAGTTAGTGAAACCCTGAACAGCACCAAGGCTTCATACTACACAACTGAGACACACAAATGGGCCAGAAAAGTCATCTGAAAACTGGTTGATGGTAAGCTCTTCCTAGTTTTGGGGCCTACTGAAGCAGTTTGCTTCTCAATGTCCTTGACATTCAGAAGTGTTTAAAAGCTATGAAAACACCCTGGAAATAGAATGCTGCAAATATGATTTAACTAATATAAATAAACATAGGAAAGAAAAAAAAACCCTGCTTCACAGCTGTAGAACCTCCACTGAAATAAATACGCTTGAGGAACTTGCACCATGTACAATATGGAACTGGATTTGAGAGCAAAATCCAAAGTGTGAATGCGGGCTTCAGGATTCACACAGGATTTCTGAACTCATCAGCACTTAAAAGGTAGGTGCTGAGAGTTCAATGCAGAATTACTAGCAAAATCCACATGTTGAAAGTATGTACTTGCACGGCAAATCATAACCAGGACATAGTTGTTGTATTTCACCTTCTGTTTGATTCCATATTTCCACAATTTAGCAAATGAAAATATTCCAATCCCAAACTTCATGTGTTAAATAATTTACCTACAAGATTGAATAGCATACAACTTGGAAAACTGAAGAATAAGGCAAACTGTTTTGCAAATTTTAAATAGTTGGTAGTTATTGGATTCAGTGACAACTTATACCTGTTGCAAGTTCTGCAAGTGGAGATTTTACAGCTGTGGGGTGGTAAGTTTTTTTTAAATTGTAGTAATGGGTTTTAAGTATTTTTCATTTTCCACAGCTTTTAAACATTTATTAATGCAAGTAGTATTGAGAATCCTTAAAAACAAAACATTCAAATTCAGTCATCACAGTGTCAGCATCTGATGAAACTAATAGTAGCAGCTTGAATGGGCCATTTAGCTGATCTTTTACTTTAATACCACTGTCCCCATATCCCTCAATTCCATTGATATCCAGAAAAATCTATCAAAATTCGTTTTCAAAGAACTCAGTAACTGAGCCTCCATAACCCAAAGATTCATCACTCTCCAAGTGAAGGAAGTTTCTCCATCTCAGTCAATTCCAGACTCCCACATCTGGTCAAGCCTTGCAAGAATTATATAATTATCAATGAGATAATCACTCTTCCCTATCCTAGAGAATAGAGGCCAGTCTTTTAAACTCATACAGAAACTTAGTCACTGCAAGAACTGGTCTAGTGAATCTTCACTGCACTTCCACAATAGCAGGCATATCCTTTTTGAGGTGAATTGCAGTAAGCCCTGTTTACTCCTATCCTCAAATTCCTTTACAACCAACGTTCCACTGGCACTCCTAATTGCTGGCTGCACCTACACATTAGTTTTCAGGAACTTGCATACAAAAACATCCAAGTCCCTTTCAGCACCAACATTTCCCAATCTATAACCAGCTGAAAAAAACTCAGTTTTTCCTGTTTTGTGCACCAGAGTGGATGAGTCCACATTTCCCACTTGGTATGCCTTCACTCACTCAACTTGTCTATGTCCACTTGAAGCCTCCCTACATTCTTCTCAGTGCTCTCAATGCCTTCTAGTATTATAGTGATTACATTAACATATTGCCCCAACATTAGAACAGTCAAAATAGCACACTAAAACAGATGTCTTGCTCTGTTACAGACAGAACAATTACTACAGAATGGAGACTCTACTGCCAGTACAATAGTTTAATTCACTGGAGCAGGAAGAGGAAAGGTTTAGATCAATGAATCCTGTACAGCCGCCTAGTCCCGTTCCTGAAATGACATCACCACATGGCAAGCTAAGGTCAGACAATGTACAAAAAAGTGTGGAGTAGAGGTTACTCTTCTATAAAATTAATGCACATTGATTTGACTCTGAGTAGTTCTCTTCACATACTTGAGAGAAATCCTTGCATGAACTTAAAATGTAACATAGACTTAAAGAGCTGGATTTTGCAGAGAAAACCACACAGTTCCACAAGGAACTGTTGGCATTTTCTTGCACAAGTGCTAACAAGGTCCCAAAGTAGCTAACAGAAATTAGCCAGCATTTTCTAGAACTGTGCTCCAACAATGGACTCCTAATGAAGGAAGCACGGAAGTGCAAAGTGTAGTGATTCCCCAGCACATGTTGGAGAATCTATTTGAATATTTTGCATAGATTAGATCAGGCCCTGGGAGTTCTGTTGGTTTCAGTGGAAGAGGGGTTAAGTTGTTAGCATTTTCAGATGTCTTTAATTGTCTGAATTTATTTGAATGCTTTCAAATGTTTTTTCTCAGGTTTTTTTAACAATTTATCTTAGTTTTTTAAAATTTATTTACAGCGTGGTAACAGGCCCTTCCAGCCCAACGAGTCCATGCCACCCATTTTAAACCCCAAATTAACCTACCCATACATCTTTTGGAATGTGGGAGGAAACCGGAGCACCCAGAGGAAACCCCCGCAGACACGGGAGAACGTACAAACTCCTTACAGGCAGCAGCTGGAATCGAACCTGGGTCCCTGACGCTGTAATAGCATTGTGCTAACTACTACGCTACCGTGTCGCCCCATTAGTTGATTAATTAGTTTTCACAGTTGGCCAAGCAGGTTTGTGCGAGAACTATTCTGCCAACCCACCCTTTTCCCACAATTTACAGATACAGGTCGTCCCCAGGTTATGGCAGGGTTCTGCTCCTGTGGACTGTTTGTATCCCAGACAGTTTGCAAGTTGGAAATACGGCTGCAAACCGAGTTCCCACATGGCAGAAGATGCCTGCAGCTCCACAGCAACCCACAAATCCATACCACTGGTCTCCCAAACACTCACTTACATGCAAAGGCTGTATACGAGCTGGGTATTTGTATGTTGGGGAGGGCCTGTAGAAAGCCATATCATGGTGCTGGCAAATCACTGTTGAGGATTTGGCCAGCTTCTTCAAAAGGAACCAACTCAGATAAGCTGGAGCTTAGTCCAGAGATGAATAGCAAGTGCAGGCAGCTCACCATGGAGTAGCCAGGGTACATTTCCCCAAGGCACAGCTTTATGCCTGGGGGAAAAAAGATATCAGGTTGGAGTCCGAATAAGTCTTGACATAAGGAACTGAATGCCTGTTTCAAAACTTCAGCAAAATAGACTAACAGCTAATCAGAAGTAGGATGATTCAAGATAATTCTCAGCATGGGAAGTTAATAGGAAGAAGAATCACATGGACTATTGTTCCATATCTTTCCCAGGCTAGTTTGAAAGAGTCATTGGGAATTTGTAACCTTCCCATCTTAGAAGATTCAATAAAAAGTCAAAAGGAAGATATTTTGACTTTCTCATCTATATTTAAGACCATAAGAAATAAGAGCAGGTATAGACCATTAGGATCCTTGCACCTGCTTTGCCATTCAATAAGATTATATCTGATTATTTGTCTCAGCACTGTTCTCCTGCACTAATCATATATTCCTTACTATCTACTGATCTGTCTTTAATGTACTCAGTGTCTGAGCCTCTAATAGAGACTGTAAAAGATTTACTTTCCTTAGTGAGAAGAAATCTCATCTCACTCCTGAATGGTTGACCCCTTATTTGGAGACTGTAACCCTAGGTTCTAAACACCCAATCCAGGGGAAAGATCATCCCTATATCTACACTGGCATGCTCTTCATAAGTTCTGTACATTTCAACAAGATCACCTCTCAATTCTTCTAAATTCAAGTTATTATAGGCCTAGACTGCTTAACATCTCCTCTGAACAGATTCCAATGTGTAATCCTGGCTATTATTTTTAATTGTAGAAGAAAAAAAACATCATTAATTTAAAATAAATTAGTTTATTATTGTCACATGTACCCAAATTCTGTTTGTGCTGACTGTGCAGCAGCACACTAAGTTATAATATGGTGCATGATATCTGCAATTTCCACACTTTTCACATCACTGACATTTTTAGTGACTGTGGGGAAAAAAGTGTTGAGTTTGCACGTTATGCCCAGTTGTTAATTGTTTATGGAGCTACAATGACATTTAGTGAATAGTCAGAAGACAGCACATTACCTCATCTACTCTACAAACTGAACTTATATTCTGAATTCAACAGTGCCATGAGAACCACTGTTGATATTTTAGGGATTCCAGCTCTCCAAAGGTTTTCCTGTGCAGCTGTAACAGGAATCACAATCACTATGTCACATTATACCAGTAACAGTGCATCAAAGGTACCTCATTGGTTTTGATATGTTTGGGGACGACAGAAGGATGGAAATAGCAAAGTAGAAATGCAATTTACCTTCTTTTTTGTCTCATATAGTAATGAGTCAGAGAACTAATGTAAAACACTTCAAACACAAAGTTTAACAAAACTGTCAGACTTTTCAATTTTATATTGGGCAAGAGCTAATACAAGAGTGAGCAATTTCAAAAAGGAGTGTCATGCAGAGTCAAAGTAGTTTTAAAAGTTCAGGATTTGATACAAGTCACAATCATACTCAGGCAAGCCAGAAAATTGATATGAAACTCAAATATCAGACTACTGTCACAGAGTGTACTTATACAAAAAAGATTCAAGTCCTGTGTGCCTTACCTGTTTCTGGGGAAAAACAAGATAGTTGGAAATCGATCAACCATATATTCCCAAGGAAGGTCATTTTTGGCAACATTGATTCTGCAAGAATAAATCAGTTCTGAGAATTATCTTACTGTCCTGTGATGATAGTCATATTGAGGAAAAGGAGTTCTACAAAACAAATGAGGGACCCATATTTTCTCTGAAAAAACTGATTGCTCAGGTCATTTCACTTGTAGCTAAGAAATCTGCAGCAAGAAGAATTTTATTCATTGTTCAAAGTTCAGTTTGTTTAATCCCCTGCTAGCACAGATACAGCTGAAAGTAAGTGATTTACTGCTTTTAAGATTCTTCACAATTGGTGGTGGGGGAGGAGTCACACACTTTTTGGAAATTTATTTCACCAATGACTGAAATTCCTGTTTATTATAAATCACTGAATTCAGTCAATTCACTTTAAATTCATGAACAAGCCACCAAAAGATATTGTAGCTTTAACAAAATACACTGTCATTATGCATTTACTGGACTCAATTTCACATAATAAATGATCATACACTGCTGACTAAAAATAGCATCACTGTTGCCATGCTGGCTGATCGGTAGAAGTCTGCTGAGTAGTCAAATGTCACATAAACCATAGCAACAACTTCTGATGTTAATAGATTACACTATTTATAATGCCAATATTTATAATGTAGAAGTGTATGGAAAAAAACTTGAATGAAACAGCCCCTTCAACAAGATACAAGGAGAGAGGTTTGTATTTATAATGTGACTGATGATATTACATAGGAATATCTCCAAGCATTTGAATGTGCTATGGCCCACTTTGTAGTCCAATGGTCATTTTACAGCTAAGTGGGACAACTGTCCCATTTACAGAAGGATCCCATCCACAAGCAGAATGGGCAGGTCTTCAATGGAGAATTGAGGAGATGTTGAACAGACATAAAACCTAGTACCACTAGACCTTTAACAGAAACATGATTCAGTTTACCAAAATATCTGAAAGACAGCATCTTTGAGGATTTAGGATTGCCTCAACGCTTCCAAGGACGTTAGTCCAGCTTCTGAAGTTCACCTTAAAACACAAGCGCTGTTAGACTCTGCTGTGTGCCAACTCAGCAGAATGATGAATGGGGCAAGGTATCACCACCAAAATTTCAATGCAACTTCTTGAAAAAAAATGATAAGATTTTTAGATATACAATTCATATTTGTTTTCATGGCTGATCTACAAAAGGCCAGAATATAGAAGCTATCTGGCAGCACAGTGAACATGTGTGTGGGTCACACTGCTTTTACATCTCCTCTGTATTTAATACCTCAACTTAAAGCTCACTGACTTGCCAAGAAGAAACATTACCAAACCAAGTTTTCCAAGTTTAGAGACATGAAAATGGAAAACTTGTGGTTTGGACTTACTTGCCTGACAAGTTAATTAAATATTTCATCATCCTGATTTAACAAACCCTTAAGGAAAGAGGAAGCAAATTAGTCTTACACTACGTAGCTTGGGAAAATTAAGATTATCTCAGTGAAACATAAGAGGATTCCTAGGGGGCTTGACAGGGTACATTCTGTTGCACAGGATTCTCCTGAGTGGGAAATCTAGAACTGGAAGGCATAGTCTTAAATTAAGAGCACCCTTTCAAGGCTGAGTATGTCGGGATTTCTCCTCTGAGGGCTGCAAATCTTTGGAATTCCCTACCCCAGAGACGTACAAATGTTCAATCATTAAGTATATTCAAGATAGATTGTTGAACTGCAGGGGAAATCACAACATTAATGGGATCAAGAGGAAAGGGAAGCAAAGGCCAATGATCTATACAAAGGTGCAGCAGGCTCAAGGGGTCAGAAGGCCCACTCCAGTTCCTATATCCTGGATGACAAACAATGAGATTGGAGAAGTTGCACACAATTTCTGGCGGTTTTATGGTTGGGGGTGGTGGCGGAGTGGGAAGAGCGGAAGGAAAAAAGAGCAAGGAATGTGCAAAACAAGAGGCTTTGAAACAAAGGGAAAATATTTCTTACCTGGCTGTTACAATTCCGTCGTTGGCATGGAAGAGACGGGCAACCTGAATGAAGATATGATTCAAAACAGTGCAAAATCCACACCACTGAGTGTAGTAGAGGAGCAAGACATTCTGTAAGAAAAGACAGGGTGACACAAGTCTGATATATTTAATGTAAATATTCAATAATGCTATGCTAGAAAAGGCACACCAAGGCCAACCAATCTGGCTGGAAGCAGACATCTGGGAACTCTTTTCAGAATTACTGAAGGAGACTCGTCAAACCATCTAAATACTATTTTTTTTCCCTGAAAGATGTGTAATGTATAATTACTTAACATATTAAGGAAATAAGTGGATCAGTGAAAATGTTATGATTGCTGGTGTTCACATTTTCTTACATTTACAAATTTGCTCTCTATAAACATTTTATTAGGAACATAAAATAGAATGTCATTGGACATTGTCATTTTTATGTAGAAAACAATTGTGACACGATGCCTATTAAATCTAGTTACTTATAGCAATAACATGCTTGCAGCTGTTGTTGAAGCAATACCATTGGAAAAATGATAATAAAACTGAAAAGACCATTATTTATAGCTATATTAATGTTCAATGCAAAAGTTGCTTTGTTTTCCAGTAATACCTTGATTTTCAAATTCTTCTCAGCAACTAAAGTATACCTTTGAAAGGATTGGTGCAACACAAAAATCAGTGAAGAGTTGCTGGCTCAGGTGGTATGTGCAGACTGTATGCTATTAAGATTGTTGTGAGCTAGTTCTTCATATCTTTCAGGGAAAAATAGTAGTATTTAGATGGTTTGACGAGTCTCCTTCAATAATTCTGAAGAGAGTTCCCAGATGTCTGCTTCCAGTGAGATTGGTTGGCCTGTGTGCCTTTTCTAGCAAACTAGAAAATGTCATGAATTTTTATAGCTGCTTTAACAGTATGAAACATTCCAAGCTGTTTCACAAAGGCCTAACAAAATAAAGTCTAACCATATGCTGTACAAGAATTATGCTCATCTCTAGCTGAAGTGGAGAACCACTGGCAATATATTTCTAATGGACAAGCTCATCTTTGACTTTCCCACCCACGCATTCAACCATACCAATCAGAGACCATATAGAGGTCACCTACTGATGTACATGACCACATGCTCCAATTCTGGATTCACCACAATCCAGTGCATACTGAGCTGAAGGGCCAGCTAGCTGTACAATCCTACTCAGTTGAATAAGGTTGCCAATGTTAACTAAAAAGGGAAGTGCAAGTAAGTGGTTTATTTTCCTTTAATGTTTTTAAAATTTAAGGTAATCTCTAGTTGCAAGATATTTTTAAATATTTTTAAAATATTTATTGATCTGCTTTTAAAAATGTCTCCAATTATCACAAGTGTAAAAGCCTTTAAATGGGACTCTGACAGTAGTGAGTTGTCAAAGGTCTTCAGGGTTTTCTCCGGATCTGCCACCCTAGATCTAGCAGATAGTCAGGATGGCCCCATCATCCATGTGTACCAATCCCCTGTAGCTGCAGAAGGCAAATGCAGCCAAGGCACAATAAGCAGAACTGGCAACCGACATGGAGAAAGCAGCAACACCTTCCTTACTGAGCTGATGACTAAGCAACAATGAATGTTGTGTATAGGGAAGAGGCAGAAATCAAGAAAAAGTACTTCAGTATATTGTTACAGCATTCACTTTACAAGGTTTTCATTTCTATCAATCAGCCAAACTACAGAGCCATGCACCTCAACCTTTTCAAAGTTTTAATCTTTGACAAGTTGATGCTTTTCAGTGTTGCAGTTTTAAAATATTTCCTTTCAGTGAAACATCTGCTCATCTTGTAAATGCTCACTATAAACAGTATTTTTGATCTTGTTATGTCAGTGTTCAGAGGTAGGATATTTAAAAAAAGTAAATGAATTATTAAGCTCTCAAACAGATGGTATTATGAATAAAATCAGCCTTTGATGGGAAACATTTCTCCACAGTGATTAATCATGGCAAAATGTATTTGTTCCAGAAAGGGTACAACCAACAATTACTGCAGATGCAGAAGCCTTAAAATTCATGTCTAGGGGTAAATTGTAAGTGGTGGAAAAAGGGATGAGGTCCTGAAGGCAAAGCCAAGTAGGAAAGAGATTTAAAATGATAACAGTCATTATCTCTGGAATAATTCCAGTGCCATGTGTTAGTGAGTACAAAAAAAATAGGAAAATGAACACGTTTCTGGAGAAATAGTCTAGGAAAGAAGGCTTTAGATTCCTAAGGAATTTGAACAGTTTGTAAGAGAGATGAGACATCTACAAGCCTGACGAACAGCATGTGGGGAAGTTTGATAGTGATGGTGGGGAAGTTTGATAGTGATGGTGGGGACAGCTTGAAAAGCTTGGCAGCAAAGTGGGAACCTGTGGATAGAATCAGAAGGGAGAAAAGCTAAGCTGAAATCAGAAGGTAGGGGTTCAGGTGAGGGGGCATTTAGGAAGACAAAGGAAAAGGCAATAGTTAGTGCAAAGCAATAACAGGTAACAATAACCAGAATGCATCAGGAAGGATCAGAGCATACAAGCACAAAAGTGGATCAGCAAATAGAGTAAAAAAAAAGATAAAATTAAAAGCAAAAAAATTGAGAAGACAGGTCACACTGGATTAGTTTGGCATAAGGATTTCAAATGGGATAAGTGAAAATGAAAATTAAGTAACTAAACATGGTTTGCCAAGCATGTACACAAATCCACAAAGCGCAGGAAATAAGATAGGTGAACTTCTGGCAAAGATAGTTCATTGGAATACGATATGGTGACACAGCCAAGGTGAATGCACACAGTCTCATTCCCATGGAAAGGGAATCAAAAAACTAGAGGTTGTAAGTTTAAGATGAGGAGGGGAAGATTTAGAAGAGACCCCAGGGGCAATTTCTTCATACAGAGGGTGGTGTGTGTACAAGCTGCCAGAGAAAGTGATTGAGGTACAATATACATTTAAATAACATTTGGATAAGTACATGGATAGGAGGGATTTGGACAGATATGGGCCAAATGGGACCAGCTTAGGTGAGCATCTTGTTTGGCATGGACATTGGGCCAAAGGGCTTGTTTCCGTGCTGTATTACTCCTTGACAGAAATTTTGGCTCAGAAAAGGTTTTAAATATTCCTGGATAGAAAGTGTTCAGGAAAGAAAGGAGGGGTAGTAGTATTGATACAAAAGTATATTACAATGCCCTTTAAAAAAACAGAATTTGTTTAGTTAGAACTAAGTGTTAGAGGAAACATTACATTGCTTGGTGTTTTCCCTAGAGATCTAGGAGGAAATAATACAGAGAAATGAAAGTAGTACAAAAACTACAGAGAAGTTGTAGAGGGAGATTTTAATTATCCCAATGTAAATAGGATAGTAAAGGTCAGAGAGGATGAAGAGTTTCTGATGTGTCCAGAATAGATTTTCTAGAGCAGTATGTTTCTAGTCCAATGAGGATGATAGAATTGCTGGATCTGGGTTTGAGGAACTTGATATTTCCTGGGTTCAGTTTAAGTCAAGAGGAAGTAGTAAATCATTTTAGGGGAAAAATGCCACATTCCAAAACAAACTTCTTGGTGGGATTATGTTAAAATAGGTTTAATTACAAGTATCACACAACAATTAATACATTCACATTAGTAGGATCATTGTAGAAGGACGTGAAGGTGGCAAAAATCAATCTGAGAATGCATGTTTTACATTCTGAGAAGCAGGCTACCAGATCCAAGGTTAACCTATGGCTCCAACCCAGCAATATCATTTTATGCATCAATTTGATTTGCAGTGGGTTTAAAATGTGTAATTAAATCCCATCTGGACAACAGCTTGCAATGAAAGATGAAGGAAAGCAGGAATTATGCTAGATATAAAATTGGACAAAAGAGGCAACCACTAATTAACTGCTTACAAATATTGTGTACAGGCAACCCCTGTATTACAGCCATTTGAGTAATGGAAATTCATTCTTACTGAATTCACAAAATACTACCCAAAAGTTTGAGATTTGGAATAAAATTTGCTCTTACAGAACATGCATGGGAAAAAAGTAAAACACAATTGTTTTCTTCAACTCATGTTTCTTGACACGTGCAAGGAGAATCACGATATGGACCATTTTCTAGGAACACAACCTTCCCCATAATGTGGAGGTCACCTTTAATTGCATTTGGCCATTTCCAACATGATTTTTTACATCATAATTATTTCAAGTATAGTTATGTTTTCTGGAGCTGAGTTTTGACAAATAATTAATTGACTATAATAATGAAATTTTCTTGCTTGGCTAGATCTTTTTTGTTTAAAAAGGCTACCAATGAAGCATTGTCAAGAAAACTAATTTCTTACTACACGCTTAATATAAAAGCTTTGTAGTTAGTTAAAATTACCTTGGCATCCACTATTGATTCATAACTTGGGGATGGACATGATAGGAAGATACTTAAAACAGATACTCCAGGGTGGCAGAACAGGAGCGTGAGGTTCAAAGAGCACTTTTTTTTAAACCCACAAAAGATAAAGAATGTAAGAGAGAGTGTTGTAAGCCTGCATAGTGACTTTTTAAAAACAATAAAAAGAAAAAAGGTTCAACATTTCTACTACTTTCCACTTAATTCCCTAAGTGCCAGACCAAGTCAGATTCCATTTATTGTAAACCTTTTGCTATCCAGTGGTCCAGATGTGTCAAAAATTCTCAACTCCTAGGCCACTGGAAGAGGAGGCCACGTGCCAATGAGGGCTGGGAGATTCAGCTCCCAGCAGCACAGTGAGAGACCTTCTTCAGCAACAAGCAGGCCAGAGCTGGGTGGTTTGGCAATTAGCCAAAGGACTGTCAATTCAACCATCTTTTTGCCTGAAACTAAGTGCAGGTAGTTATGTCAAGTTAGATGATCCTGCCCTACCTGTAACTACCATGTATGCAAACTACACAGGATCACAACCGTCACCACTAATGATGCAAATATCAAAGCAATTGAAATCTTAAAAGCATCATTTTAAGAAGGGAAATATCCTGCGGAAAAAAAAAATCAGTGAATAAATTTCAGAAGGTTTACTACTCTCCCAGTCATCATAGTCTACAAAAAGATAATTAGCAGATCTATAAAATTTTGTTAAAAAGTTAAAATATTAAAAGTTCCATATCAACTTGCAAAACTTGTACACAAATATTGCTTGGTTACCCAAATCCAACAATAAACTGAAGAAAAACAATGCCTGTTAGTCAATTTTTGAGCACCAATCCCGATATCAGGTTCCAAAAAGCAGGCAAGATGAATTATGACCAACAATATTCATTAACAATATTAACAATGAAACATAATTGATATGCTTAACAGCTTATTTTGGTTCTTAATCATCTCTGCATGTAGAGACAATTGCTTAGAGACAAACAAACGGCTCTTTACCACCAAATGACAAATCCTGCCTCAGCAGTCAAGAAATTTCTGAAGTGCTGCAAATAATATTAAGGCTGCTTCACAGCTGCCTTTTTACAAACAACTCAGGAAATTAGATGTTGCAGTGACTGCACAAACAAAATGGATTCTAATTTAATCGTTTGCACAATAACAGGTCAGAAGGCTCAATGCTGGTACAGGTTAGGTTGGTTTTCAGTGAGGCGGTGTTAAGAATTTTTGTTTCCTGTCAGTTTTGCCACTTCCACATGTTCATGACCATTTCTGTGAAGTGTAGGGCACTGATAGT
>JARFYF010000112.1:12094625-12106748 GCA_030265395.1 Rhina ancylostomus | reverse complement strand
CAGAGAGTGGTGAGTGCGTGGAATGGGCTGCCAGCAATAGTGGTGGAGGCGGATACGATAGGGTCTTTTAAGAGACTTTTGGATAGGTACATGGAGCTTAGAAAAATAGAGGGCGATGGGTAAGCCTAATAATTTCTAAGGTAGGGACATGTTCGGCACAACTTTGTGGGCCCAAGGGCCTGAATTGTGCTGTAGGTTTTCTATGTTCTATGTTCTAAGGGGCATGAGAAGCAAATGTTCCTTTCCTAATCATGGCAGATTGAAAAATAAATGATATGGGTTACACATCTATAAGAAAACTGTTTACTTTATCACCAATTTAAATGAATGGATAGAACATCAAATGGTCATGCATTCTTTTTCATCCATCTTTCCCTTTTGTAATGCAAATAAGTAATCCAATACAACCAAGAATAGGAATTATATCTTTCCCCAAATAATTAAATGCTTTGATTTATTGCACCACTAACCTTGGATATATGTGTAGACCTTTCTTTAATTCTGCAAGTTTAGAATTCTAATCAACCTTAAGAATGTTCATCTCCTCCACCATAAACTTAACAGTAAAATTATTTACTTATCTAGTCACAAGACTTTAATGTCATTGACAAAGCTGACATTTATTGTCCAGCCCTAACTGCCCCTGTACAGGGGTAGCAGTTAAGAATCAATAACTAAGGAAGGTATTAGCTAATGGATACACATTGAAACATTTAAAAGACATTTATTTTACCTCATACTCCCTCTCTGTTCCAGGGTAGGGCAGTGGAGACCTGCAAAAGAAAATCATTTTTTTTTAATATATCTGACTCACACAAACCTTCCTTGCCCTACTTCTCCCATGAATGTTAAGCTATAAAATAGTCTTTGGTACCCACCAGCATCTTAAAATGCTGTATAGTAAATGCAGATTAACAGATTTAAATCTTTATTGAGCAGCATTATACTTTTCGTTATAGTATCAATCAGCTTTATACACACTACACAACTTCAATTTTAAGCAAATGCTGCCTAACCCATAAAACGTGCTGCACTAGCTGCATTTTAATTGATCTTATTTACAAAAGATTTATCAGGAGAAACAAAATGGGACTCAAGAAAAGAAAGAAGAATAAAAGGGAGAAGACCAAATGAAAGACAGGATACAGGGAAAAAGGGATAAGGGAGGTTTATGAGAGATAGAGATTAAAAGAAAAAAATGGTATTGGTTTATTATTGTCCCTTGTACCGAGGTACAGTGAAAAACTTGTCTTGCATACCGATCGTACAGATCAATTCATTACACAGTGCAGTTACACTGGGTTAATACAGAGTGCATTGAGGTAGTACAGGTAAAACCAATAAATAACAGTACAGAGTAATACATGACAAAATGCATTGTCCACTTGGCTTCACATACCCTGAAATTAAACTATCACGTTATCAGTGGCCTATTTTAGGAGTTGCTGGATTGGACAAGACCTTTTTGCAGTCAAACCATTGGGGTCTCCAAGATAACTTAGTCAACAGTTGTGACACAGACCAATTAAAGCCACACATTGTGGATGAATGAGCTCTGACCAAATTTAGTAATGAACTCCATGAACTACACCTGGTCATCCAGAACAAATCAGAAAACATGCAAACACTAAATAAGTATTTCTTGCATGTTACATTTATATCAGATATAAAAAATATTAGTTCAAATCAAGCTGACCAGAACTGCCAGCTGTCAACAATTCTGATCTCAGCACATCTGAGATTACTATATATGCTTGGTGAAATGTTGAAGTCTGAGGGAAGCTTGAGGTCAGACATCAATAGACATGACTGCCTCAATGGAGTAGCAAGATGCCAGGACAGGGTACAAACAAACTTTGTGATGGGCTCCTCAGCTTTACACCAGCAAGGGAGTTCTTATGCAGCCTCTTCATGTCAACAGAGTTACAGACCCTGAAGCAAAACATAAGTGCTTAAGTTATTTACTTTTAATGCCTTTATAAAAATGTACTCTTTGATTTCTTGATTAGTTTTTAAATATCTCTATCATAGATACCATAAACTGTTCAAATACATTTGTCAGTCAGTCAGCTAATAAAGTTAGCCAGAGTATTCTGGGACAGGGGCCTCAGGGTACATTGCCTACGGCTTGCTTGCCACTGGAAGTTTATTCCACCTTACTGGATCCCGTTTGGATGTGGGAGATCAGCTCTTTGAGCCTTTTGCTTCCTGAGAAAGTACATCTTGGAGGCAGGGTCCATAAGCAGGCAGGGTTCAGGATATCCAACCTATTATATAATGTGTTACTAAGCGCCAACTGAAAACAGGCACCAATTTTTTACCTTAAGATTTAATAGGCAAGATAAAACCCAAGCTGATCATAACAATTAGTAACAAATGTGAAAGAAAAGTTAAGTTTGGTCACAACATTATATCTGATGTGCTTGGGACATTGACAACTTCTGATCTGCCCAAGGAACACAAATAGAACTCTTGGCCTAAAGTCTAAATAGATTTCCATACCAAAGCTATCAGTGACATTGACATTTACATTTGTCCAAACAGGACAGGCTTCTAAGCAATATGACTCCTTAATATACCATAGAGAGACTTAAAAATAGAAAACAATAATAAATCTGCAGTGTACTTTTGATAAGCAACATGCATGTAGGTTTTCTGTAATTTCCTCTTTAAACCTTTCCAACTCTCTTTATGTCTCTCCTTAAAATCTACCATCTACCTCTTTAATCAAGCTTTTAGTCCTCCTTTGTCCTGTAAACTGCCTTGGGACATTTTCCTACATTCAAGATATTTCTAAATGCAAACTGCTGTTTTTGATCTTGTGACACTTGCTGTTTGTGAATAGCAGCATTGAAAAAAATGAATATTGTTTGATTCTTTAGCTTTTTTGGTTTATGTATTGGTACTTTTGAGATATTTCTCTGGAAAGGGAAAATATGATTACTTAAAAATTAGCAATATTTTGTTAATAGTTAAATTGCATTTAATGCAATAAACATCCCTCATCTCATATAGATACCAAGAGCCAGCAGTAGAGTTGAGAGCACAAATGAAATCATAGGTTTCGAAACTTTATATGCGGCATATGAAGTAATAAGCTCAAGAGGCTTGGTTATAGAGTTGAGATAATTGGAAGTCCTACCCCTTGATGGAGGACAAGAAACCAGATGCCAGGGTATGAGCTGGGATTACTGCTGTGGAGACCAGAGAAATAAGCTATAATGAAGCAATGGAAGAATTTGTTAATGTGAACCTGGGTTTGGAATTGTCTGTGTGGATCTGGTGAAGACTGAGCAATCAGTTAGCAATTATTCAGAGTAGACAATAGATTTTTGATTGAGTTACATGTTTGAGCAAAATATTGCTCTGAAAGCTAGGAAGGAAAACTCTAGAGAATCAGAATCCTGAGGCATTGAGGTAGCTATCCAGTTCTACCTTTTGAGTGGTTCAGACAATTTTTGGTTTTGGTTTTAACCAATATTCAGGTGTCACTAATGCTTTCAAAGATGGATAGTCCAAAAACAAGATATGGGTACAAGCATATTGGTGGGAAAATGATTACTTATAGTAATGACACTGAGGGACAGCCTCTAACAAGAGAAAATAGAATGCCTTTGAGAAAGTTAGGAAGGTTTTCAAGGTAGTTCACATACTGGCACATGAAAACTGATGCTGATCCAGGTAGGGACATATCAGTTGAGAGACTATCAGACTTGGTATAAAATCTCTTTAAGCAAGAAGAGGCAAATGCAGACAATAACAGAAGGGAAATTCTTGACAGTAACACCCATACAGGTTAATTCTGAAGGTGGCAGGAAGACAAAAGTGGAAGGTCAATATACAAAACACGCAGAGAGGAACAGAGTATTCAGAGGATGTGTAGTGCCAGAAAAAAATTGCAATGGCAAAATCACAGAGGCATTTAAAAACAAAGGTGTTACATTAAGAGGTTGGGAGGGATAGAGTTGAATGTAGGACATAGGTAACATGCAAGCATTACTGAGGCAGGAGAAAATCTGAAGAAGGAGCTTTCTAGCACAAAATTCTTAAAATATAGCAGGCCAAGATGAGATTTGATGGCTTCTAACCATCATGAAATAGTTTCTTTCCCGAAAGGGTGGTGGGTGCAGACTTAAAGGTGGACTTCGAAAGACAGTCAGATTGATGCTTGGAGAAAAAAAAAATTACAGGAAATGGGAAGATGTGGGTGTGGGCTAACTGATTGAGCCACCAAAGGGAAGATTTAAATATAGTTTCTAAGACTTTTTTTGTACTAGACAGCAATTCTTATGTATTACCCTGTAGAGTGTAAAGGAAAACAGAGGTAAATAAATCAGTAATTGTTTTAGACAGATCCAAGGATGACTAAAATGTGAATGAAGGTTGCAGCAGCAACGTGTTGGAAATAGGAATGAAGGCAGGCTATTTAGCTTCTAAAGCTAGGGGTCAAATTAAAATGGTGAGGCTCCAAATAATGAGTCAGGAGGAGAGGAAGGCAGTAGTGACCTGAAACAAATTTTCATAGTAGTGGACTCAAAGTTTGTTCTCCCATTGACAATCATACCACGTGCCTGACAGCACAAAGATGACTAAAAAGGCAATGGAGAAATAGGGATGACTACCGAATATTTAAAAGGCCTGGATAGAGTGGAAGTGGAGAAGATGTTTCCAGTAGTGGGATAGTCTAGGACCAGAGGGCACAGCCTCAAAATAGAAGGGCGTCCCTTTAGAACAGAGATGAGGAGGAATTTCTTTAGCCAGAGGGTGGTGAATTTGTGGAATTCATTGCCACAGACAGCTGTGGAGGCCAAGTCATTGGGTACGTTTAAAGTGGAGGTTAATAGGTTCTTGATTAGTAAGGGCATCAAAGGTTACAGGATAAGGCAAGAGAATGGGGTTGAGAGGGAAAAATAAATCAGCCATGACTGAATGGCGGAGCAGACTTGATGGGCTGAATAGCCTAATTCTGCTCATATGTCTTATGGTCATACAAAGTTGTCATTGGGCTTCTGCAGGCTACATTGGGACAGAACAAAATAAAAACAAAAGACAGCTTAACAAAGATGAGCCACATAAGACAATGAGCATTATACTTGGAATAGTTGTGATAAAACAGAACTGTGAAATTATGAAGCGAGAGATCAGCAATAGACTGTTAAGTATAGTTTCTCAAAGTAGAATATAAATCTCATCTTGTGCACACAGAGAAATATTCTAATTACTCTCAATTCAAACGTGTTCAAAATATTAATTAAAAGTGCAATATTCTAGAAGCAGGGATGCTGTAAACATTTCAGATGCATAAAGGAGAATAGGTGGTCTTTGTGACCTTTATCAACGCCATGCAATTACAAAGGGGAAAATGGAAATCTATCACACATTTCAAAGCTGCTTCTGAGGAAAAACACAGCTGTTACCGACTAATGATCAAAGACTTTTAACACCCTCCCTCCACAGCAAACTAAATAAGTTAGTTGGATAGGGCTGGGTGCAACAAGAAAGAAAAATCATGGGCTTTATGAATTACACAGTGAGTAATTAAATGGAAAACTGTATGCGCTTTTCCAAAGATTTTCTCTCCATTATTAAATGTACAGTGAAAAAAGTTACTGGCAGACGTAACAAAGGCTTCTATAATAAGCTAATCTTAGAGTCCAACATTAATGTAGTGATGTAGTTCAGTAAGTCCAGATTGATTTGAAATCCGATCGTAAGGTACAATGCAATACAATGATTTCCACAGCACACACAGTGCTGTATTCAATTAGCACTCGGGCAATATTACTCTAGTACTTTTTTTCTAACAATTCCCATTTCATGCCTCATTTCAAAGATAAAGGCCTAGATTTTTCAAAACAAATGCCGGTTGTTCTGGTAGTTCAATATCTTTCAAACTTGAAATAATGTGATAAATTTTCAGTGGTTTGAACATCAGAAACATTCAAAACATTCTAATTATTTCATAAATTTGACAGCTGGTTAAGCTTTGGGCTGTGCCTTAGTCAGGAAAGTATTTGTTTTCAGACTTGTTGACGAGTTGCCATGTGATATCCATTTATGAACAAAGCCCTGCAATGCACAAGCCCTCGGTGAGCACCCTGTAGCCAGTTTCCTTTAAGAAACTGCAACGAAATCTGTTCCAGGTAGTTACTGAGCTGGTGGAAAGGGGGAGAAGCAAACATGAGTGGCTCACCACTGCCTAAACATTCCAGACCAATGAAATTGTTTTCTTTGTCTGTTTATCATGCATACGCATATATGTAGCGTAAACTTCAAATCACAGTGCTAAACCGCATTCAAATTCTACTTTTTCATTGAATTATTATGCCTGTTTCCAACTGTAAACTTACATCCCCAAGGTTCAGAAAACATTCAAATTAACCATGGTTATTTAAAATGTAACGCCAATTCAGAAGAGACACCTAATAGGAAAGAACAGGTTATGGCACGAAAATAGAGTCCATTTGACCTCTTAAAAATGAAGCAGCTCATTTACCGAATCTGTCATACTTATCCATTTCCCTTTCACTGTCTCCTTGGTTGTTTAGGCTAACCACTTAGAAGAGGATTAGAATAAATTATGTATACATCTTTTTTCTTATAAATCTGTCACATTTTCATTTGTTCCAGAGTCTGAAAGCATCAGGCTTCCATATTCAAACAGTATCTCCTGTTCTGTCAATTCCTTAAAGCAAATTACAAACTATTAATGCAAATATTAATCTGGTTGTCCTTTCCTGCACCAGCTCTCAATCTCTGGATTTTGCTGTTTACAGTGACCAGACTTGTACACATTATTCTGGTCTTGGCTTTATCTTGTACAAGCTCGACATCATGTGTTGATGCTTGTTTCCCTGGTCATGTATAGCAAGACTTGATTATATAAGTAAATGGCATTGCAACCAATCTGCACTGTTGATTTTAAATGTCCTCAATAATATTGTAACTCACAACCATTTATATCATTCCTCAAACACTTTTCCCTTTTTTTGGCCTAATTGCTATTTTCTGCTGAGAAGTATTTATTCCCAATCTACTCAGATCCCTTTTATTTGGTTGATCTCTTCCCTACAGTTTGAAATCCATCCCAATCCAGTTTCATCTATAAATTTAAATCAGTTTTGTTTCAATCCTTCTGCCAAAAGACCTATAATTGTAAACAGCAATAGTCCCAGCCCTGAGCCCTTTGGCACTCCATTAATGATCCTATGCCTATGCCACGTCAACAAAGCTGTATTCAAAGCCATCCCTCTGCACAGCCAATGCTTAAATCAATTTCTGAAACTCGCCTCTTGTTCTTTGCATTCCTATTTTATGAATTAATCATTCCAGTATTTTCTTGAAATCTAAAATATCACTTATTCAGAACTTCCATCTTAAATAGGCCTGTTACTTCTATCAAAAATGCAAAATCTATTAGGCTTTCATTAACCATTCCAACTGTAAATGCATACATAACCTATAATACATAAACTATTTCAAATATATCACAGATAAGCAAAGACATAATAAATGTTCTAATCAAACAAGGTGAACTAACACTTTCTAAAGACAGTATCTTAGATTTAAAAAAATCTTGAATTCCTCATTTCCACATTCCCCCATCAGAGCAGTAATTAAAGTAGTTAATTGGTTGTAATATATGTGGGAACCTCCTCAAGTCACGAAAGTCACTTTATAAATGCAAAACATTTCCACCAAATTTGGAAATGCAATACCATCAATGAAGCCAATTGAACACAATTTAATAATAACAGTAAATAAAATGGTTTATGCTTAAACACAAAGAGAGAACACAGATTGTGCATTACACTCCTACATTTTGTTTAACTTTTGAAATAAAATCATCAAAACCTTTATTTTGGATGGGCTATTTTGCATAATATTATGTAATATAAATTCTACATGCTATTTCTGGATGTTCCAAACAGGGTTACTGTCCATCACGATTAATAGATAATTTACAAATAATATGTAATCATGCCAAGGCAAAAAGAAAAGGAAAATTGGTCCAGCCATAACTATTAACACAAAGTTAAAGATAGTATTGGATTAAAGGAGAAGGATTATAAAGTTGGAAAACAAAACAATAGTAAGCCTGGGGATTGGGAAAGGTTCAGAATCCAGCCAATGATGGCCAAATTATTATCAAGGAAAAGTAAAATATAAGAGTAAACTGCAGACAAACAACCACGCTGCAAGAGTATATCTGGACATGTAAAATAGGAAAAAAAAGCTAAATTTAATATGAATTCGTTAAAAAACGGAAGTGAGATGGAAGAATTATATTGGGGGAATAATTAAATGGCAAAGAAGTTCAACAGATATTTTGTGTTCCTTCACAGAACATATAAAAGCTCCTAGAAACAGTGAAAAAAGACAAATCCAGAGTGAATGAGGAGCTCACATGAAAACAAATTAGCATCAATAAAAAAAAACTTAACATTGGAGAAATTAATGGAAATGAAAGGTGATAAATCAGGATTTAGGGAAATGGATACAGAGATAGTTGATGCACCAGTTGTCATCTTCAAAAATTTCATTCATTCTTGAGTAGTTCCCACAGACTGGGACATAATAAAAATAACCCTATTAGAAGGGGGGAGAAAAAAGGTAACTGTAGACTAGTTAGTCTGACATCACTAACAGTAGTATTTTAGGAAATTTTCTCTATCTTTTATTGAGGAGGCAGCGGCAGAAGGCTTAAAAATTACAATAGGTTTGGGCAGCATCAGCATGGCTTTACAAAAGGGAGATCAGGTTTGATGTGGTGTGCTTGGCCTTCCATAAGGCCTGTGATAAAAGTGTCACACAAGACAATATTAAACAAAATTTGAATGCATGGTATTGTCAATGATATACTGGCATAATGGACAGAAAATACAGAGTAGGAATAAATAGATTTGAGTTGGGAAGTTGTGTCTAGTGAGGTGCTGCTGGGATTGCTGCAAAGGCCCCGGCTGGTCACTGTCTATATACATGATATAAATTAGTATTTTAAGTATAATATATCCAAGTTTGCTGGATGTCCATGTCAGATGCGAAGAGGGTACAGAGAGACTACAGGGGGATAAAGACAGGGTAGGTGAAAGGGCGAGGAGATGGCAGATAGAATATAATGTGGCTAACGTTAGGTTGTCCACTTTAGTACAAACACAAGTTTTCCCAAATTGTGAGAGATTGAAAGGTGTTAGTACTCAGAGGCACCAGGGTGCCCTTGTACCAGAAAATTTATATACAGAAGTAATGAGCAATTAGAAGAATCAATATTATGCTGGCTTTTGTTATAAATCAATCTGAGTACCAGAGTAGAGACATCATCTTGCTCCAATCACATAGAACCCTCGTGAATTGGATCTGGAGTACTGCATAAAAGGTCTGGACTCTATCGAAGAAAGGAAATTCATTCCCTTGACCACAAGTAATGAAGGTTGACTAGTTTGATTCCTGGGATGCAGTGGTGCATTGTGGAGGAGAAATTAAGCATAATGGGTCTATTCTCAAGTTTACAAGAATAAGAAACAATCTTACTGAAAAATACACAGTTCTCACAAGGCTTGACAAGCAGATACAGAGACGACATTTTCCTTCACTCGGTGCCTCGAATAAGGAGTCAGAATCAGAATCATTATCACCGACGTGATGTGAAATATGTTGCTTTGCGGAAGCAGTACTGTGCAAAGACATAAAAATCTATAAATTACAAAAATAAATAGTGGGGGGGGAGAAAAGGAATAATGAGGTAACATTCATGGGTTCATAGATTGTTCAGAAATCTGATAACGAAGAAGCTGTTCCTGAATCGTTGAGTTTGGGTCTTCAGGCTCAATCTCAAAATAAGGAGTCAGCCATTCAGTTCTGAGACAAGAAGAAATATCTTCACTGAGAGAGTACAAAAGAGAGCCATGGAAGTTCAGTTACCAAGTACATTCAAGGAAAAGATCAATAGATTTTTGGATAGGAAAGCAATCAGGGACATGGAGTTCTTGCAGGAAGGTGGTGCCAAGGTGAAAGATTACCAATCACCACCAAACGCAAGGGGCCAAAAGCCTACTCCTACTTCTAATTCTTATGTAGTCTGCACATACTCAGACTGCACTCCGTACAAATATCAGGATAGCAATAGCAACGTGAAAAATATCAACTGTAAATCCAAGCCAAAGCCTTCAATGAGTCACCTGACAACAACTTGAAAGTTCATTTAGTCACCTGACAACTCATAAAAGGTCAGCATGAAAAAAATGTAATAAATGTGCTTAGTTTTACAAATATTTTAAGAATGTAGTCAAGAAGCCGTGGAAATCTAACTTTCCTGACAGATAATGCAAACTAGTGCTTGTTGATTTGTTTTTCGTTTGCAAACCTTCTGAATGGCATTCGGTTCTCTCATAGATCACACATTATTCTATGAATGTGATTATGAATTTTATTACTTTATTTTATTGGTTTGATGACTCTCATCACAAGTTAAGAGCACAGGGATTACTTGCATGCCATTAAATCAGCCATGATCCTACTGAATGGTGGTTTAGCCTCAAGGGGCTGAGTTGTGTATAATAAAAACAGAAAATACTGGAAATACTCAGCAGGTCAAGCCACATCTGAGGGAAGAGAAACAGCTGAAGCCCCGAAACGTGGACTCTGTTTCCTCTTCCCACATACGTGGCTTGACCTGCTGAGTATTTCCAGCATTTTCTGTTTTTGTTTTAGATTTCCAGAATCTGGAGTTATTTTGATTTTCACTTACCTGGTAAGTGATCTATGCCTACTTCGTGTTCTATTTTCTAAAATTATGGAAAGTTTGATGATAATCATTCAATTCAAATCCACACAAAATGTTAACCTAGGGTGGCTGGTGTTATCATGAAAAGGACACAGCATGTTCACGGTAAATACTTTTCAATCATTTCACTTCATTTCCTTGCCAAAGACATTCAGCTCTTATAATTAGTGGGATGAGAGGTCATTTTTAAGTAAAGTTATCCTGGCTAACCACAGAAAGGTTAGTAGTAGTCTGCAAAGCCCAAATCAGGCTGACCCAAGACTAGCTTTAGCTTTCTCAAGCACTCATAAGCATCATTTCTTATTAAAAAGAAACACTTTTTAGTGTTTAACAAAGTAAAAAGGTGGTTTCCACATAACAGAACTCAATGCATGGATTGAATAGGTTAGAAATTACTAGGCTGCAGACAAGATAACACAGCACAACTTTCATTAACAACAGAACATTTAGAAGAGTGATGAATGCAGTGCCACTAATTTTGGTTTCAGCATGACAGATTAAATTTTAACTCGGTATGGCATATATTATTTAAGCAAATCAAATCAGAGCAATATCACATACGTGGTTAAAGTGTAATGAACTCAGCAGCTGGGGTGATAGATCAGATACTCATCATAATTCAAGATATCTTGATTAAATGAGACTTAAATTTAAATTTTGCTGCATGAAGTTGTTTATTTGAATTATTCATGCATATAACTTACATAAGTTTTTAAGAAGTAGGAACTACGCAATACTTTAAGTTGGGCACTGTTCAGCTATAACATGCTAATCAAACGTCAAAGACATCTGTCTACATCAAACAATATGGAAAAGTCCTAGTTATAATTACACCTGATTTTGTGCCATACAGAGTCATAACGTACTTGGAAGCACATGATAAAATAGGCTGAAGTTAGCATGGTTTCCTTAAGGGGAGATTTGCCTGACAAATCTGTTGGAATTCTTTGAGGAAGTAACAGGCAGGACAGACAAAGGAGAGTCCGTGGATGTTGCTTACTTAGATTTTCAGAAGGCCTTTAAATGAAGTGCCACACAAGGCTGCTAAACAAGATAGGAGCCCTTGGCATTACAGGAAAGGTACCAGCATGGATAGAAGATTGGCAGAAGGCAAAGAGGGGGAATAAAGGGGGCCTTTTCTGGTTGGCTGTCAATGACTAATGCTGTTCCGCAGGGGTCGGTGTTGGGTCCACTACTTTTCATGTTATATGCTGATGATCTGGATGACGGAATTGAGCTTTGTGGCCAAGTTTATGGATGATACAAAGATAGGTGGAAGGGCAGGTAGTATTGAGGAAGCAGGGAGTCTGCAGAAGGACTTGGACAGGGCAAAGACGTGG
>JARFYF010000112.1:11987204-12005018 GCA_030265395.1 Rhina ancylostomus | reverse complement strand
GCATCATAGTGTTTTTCATCTAGATTCCAGCATCTGCAGTCCTTTGTTTCTCATGAATTAGCACAGATCAACAAACAATCTGCTGGAGGAACTCAAAGAGCATCTGTGGGAGGAAAGGAACTGTTGACATTTCGGGTTGAAACCCTGCATCAGGTTTCGATCTAGAACATAAACCATTCCGTTCCCCCCACAATTGCTGCTAGACCTGCTGAGTTCCTTCAGCAGATTGTTGCTCCAGATCTCCAATTAGATCAAATGACTGGCTTTAACTCACTCAGAACTTTTAAGCCAATCCCCTTTTACGGAAAATCCCCTTTTTACCATGTTTTACAGACTGATTTTATTGTGAAGATATCTAGCACATTGATTTGATGTATTGCTGAAAGCACAATTGATACCTATCCATGCAAGTTTGTACATAATTATTGTTTCATTACTTAACATAGAACAGTAACTGTTTTCTTAAATTATTTAGGGAAAAAGGGCTCTACAGTCCTGTGAAACGGCAGCAGAATTCAGAGAACAACAGGGATGAAGATTCAGATTCTTGGGTTAGCAAGGAGCTTGGGTTGACCTGCGCAGATCTGGATGAGGTCTGTGTCACTATTCTATATTAGTTGGTTTCTCAGGGCCCCAAACTTGGTTGACAATCGGCTTTGAAGACTAACGATAAAATTTGGGGCAAAGGGCACAAGTGGGAGAATGAGGAAGAATGTTTCTATACATAGAGTAGTTCTGTTCTGGAATTCACTGACTGTGACTGGGTGGGAACAAAATCAATCTGTGCCTTCAGAATGGAATTGGATAAATATGTGGGGAATGGGTAGGGGAGTAGGACTGATGGGATCGGTCTGGTAAAAGTGGGCCAGACTCAGTGGCTGAATGGTCTCCATTCTGTGCCTTAAACAATCTATGATTCTATGACCAAGCCTTTTCTTTAATAAAAAGATTTTTTTCTTGAGGCCTTGCTGTTTAAGTAAATCAGTCCACCCCAAAATAAATTAA
The DNA here is from genome assembly GCA_030265395.1 of Rhina ancylostomus. Classification (NCBI taxonomy): domain Eukaryota; kingdom Metazoa; phylum Chordata; class Chondrichthyes; order Rhinopristiformes; family Rhinidae; genus Rhina; species Rhina ancylostomus. The sequence goes on along the minus strand of JARFYF010000112.1, from coordinate 12,004,013 downwards.
GGCATTTAAAATTGCAAAGCACATATAATTTCCATGTGCATATTACTTTAGTAGATAGGAAAGAGAAATAGCAGCAGGTTCCACTGTCTTACTCTGGGTCAAGCTCACCTTTTTCTGTTTTGTGTTCAGGTACAGGTGGCTTTACAGCTGCAAACGCACACAACAGTTTGGTTCTTAGAGAACTGGCAACAATTTGCCGATCACGTTGCAACGCTTACAAAGGCTATAGCTCGATCCCCTTTCAAGTAAGTTAAACTGCCGTGAATACTCACGCATCAGAGAAACGAATGTTTAAAAACTAGTTTGGAAAAGTTCTTTTTCCTGTTGAGTACAAATTAAAACCTGATTTTTGTTTTTTTTTAGAAAATGCCTGCTACAGCTCATTTTTGCTTTTAAGGATTTCTTTGTTGATACTGCTATATGGTTTCTCTTGAAAGCCATAGGTTGGCTGGGTAGCTACGAATAGAGCATCAAATCGGTGCTAGGGAGCTGACTGTCATGTTTTTCTAGACTGTTTTTACTACAACAACATCACATGTTTTAGAGGAATCTTTTGTCTGATAGCATTACTCTAAGGGAGGAAATGTACACACATCATTCTTACACAAACAACTCAAAACCCCTGTTTTCATATCTCTGAAAGATTCCTGGTTTACTTCCACAACATTCTTCAGATGATTGGGGAAAATACTCCTCCTAAAAAAAATGTTAATGCAACAACAGAATCAGTTTAGTCTTCCTACAAGATACAACATAACATCTAATCAGCTTTGTTGGAGTTTCACCATGGATATGTTCAGCAGTTTGGATTCACAATACATAGTCCACATGGCTTGATGTTTCTTTAAATCTTACAAATAAGATACTTAATATAAATATAGTTTTCTTTTGATTTTATCTGTAGTGCACTGCATTTGAAATTGACCTTTAAATGTCTAAGACAGTGGTTAAGGGAATGTGTTTTCAAAAAAAAACTTCTTTTGACAAGACGTTCTTGTGAAAATAATTTTGTTTAGAAAGCAGACTGAGAAAATGACCTTCTCCTTCTGCCCTGATGGAACGTGGTCCACTGGTGTGAAAGTGGATAAGGATGGAAAGGGCCTCCTGAAATTGTGGAAAAAACAGCTTCAGCAGCTCAACAGGATCACCCAACCAGTGGCAATGGCAATAGCACAAGCCTACCCTACACCACAGCTGCTCCTACGGGTAATGGCAGCTATATCTAAATATCTGCCATTTGTTCTCATTCACATCTCTGCTAATAGTTTCCACTCTTTCCATCCATTTTAATAGTTTCCACTATTCATCTTGCCAACTTATTAATATACAGTGAAACCTTGATTATCCATAGTCTTTATTATCCACCGAAGTTACCATGGAATTAGGTTACCAACAAGAGTTGGAGCAAAAATCATGTATTCTTTTGTTAAACTGGTTTCTCGATCATCTGGGTTCTTGTTCCAGCCGGGTAAGTAGCAGTGATTTGGCCGTCCGTGGACACGTACTTAATTTTCCATGCTTCTTCAGCGTTTAACTTTAGGCTAAACCCCAGATGGAGATCGGCAGCAAGCAATTTCCCAAGAATGTATCATTGTAAAAAAAGGGAAATGTTGGTCTAATCTGCACATACCAGAAACTAAATGAAAAAATAGATGAATCATAAGCCAGAAACCAAGCAAAGGGTAAGGGGACTTGGTTATATTTCAATATCAATTATTTCTCAAAGATTGGTTAACAGTTCAATTATTATTGGAACACGTCTAATGGGATGATAGGAACAGTAGATATCCTTGGCATTTTTCCATGTAGATATTCCCACACTCCTATGAAACTTTTTCTTTTTGAGGGATAATCGAGGTTCTACTGTGTTTGCATTGTGGATTACTAATAACAATGCTTCAAAAAAAAAGTGGTCATCCAAATCTCTTGCCGCCCATATTCTAGCGCACACCAAGTCCTTTTCGCCCATTTTCCCTTTGCTGACTGCTGACTTTATTCGCCTTTGGTTGAGAAATGCCCGTTTTAAGATTCTCATCCTTATTTTCAATTTCCTTCATTTTGCTCCTCTTTATCTCAATTTTCCTCTAGCCCGTAACTCCCAGACATCAATGCTGCTGTACGTCTGGATTCCAACGTCCGAGAACTTTATCACTTCCTAGGTAGCTGTGTCTTCAGCTGCCTAGGCCTTGTGATCTGGCATTCTCTTCTGCTCTCTAATCTCACTTTCCCCTCTGGCTTTGCTTAATCTTTTGAATGTCTCCTTTAATAGCTCCTTATGTAGCTCACTTTTATATTTTATAATGCTGCAGTCCAATGTTTTAGGATGTTTTGTGACAATAAAGGTGTTATGTAAATGTAATTAGTTGTTCAGTTTTAAAATACGAGCAATTTAATACCTATTTTTACTTTGTCAATGTACTGTGGGCAGATGAGCCAACAGCCAAGAAAATAGCCACTTTACTGCAGGGTGACATGGGGAATAATATTGAACTTTACTGCCATTTAATCCATTGAATCTGTGCAAGTTCTCTGAAGGAGATTCCAACCAGTTCCCATTCCCTATATCCTCCTCTCATTATTTCATGTAAGAGATACTGTGTATAACAATTTACTGCACTAACAAATACGATAACTTAATTTTGCCTTTTTGTTTTTATGCTGATAGATTTATGTACTGCCCTGCTGAAAGGGTTCTCTCTTAACACAATCAAAACCCTTCCAGCAACTTTCAGTTCAAAACTTTGTTCCAGTGAAAAGACCCTCAAGTTTCTCATAGTCTCTACTTCTAAACTAAAACTACTATATTAAATTGAGTAGATATCTTCCCTCCCAACAAAAATAGTATCCTTCCTCAACTCACTAAATGTACCCCTTTTCAATTCCAGGCTAGTCAAGTGATCTGCAGGGGTTCAGCACTGAATCAGCTTCTATCTTCCATTTTTAAGAGTCAGATCATTTTAGTTTGTCCAGATTTTTTTTATTATCCAAGTCCTTTTGAAAATTTGTGCTCTGAACAATGAAATCTGTCTGTACCTTTAAAATAAAACAGAATATCCTGGAAATACAGAGAGAAACAGTTAATTTTTCAGGTTGATCACCTTTCTCTGTTCTTTGACTCATTGTAAACTTCTACCATTTAAAATGCATTTCCTTTTCTATCTTCTCCATGCACAATTCTTTATTACTTAAGAATTCATCTGACATTTGTTGGTCCAATTTGCTGACTTTGTGTTTTTGAAATGATGCTTAGTTTATAGAAAACAAGAAGTAGACGTTAAGCTCAATGTCTGCATCAACTCTTTCTAGAGCAACCTAAAATTGATCATTGATTTATTTGATAATTTCCTGTTTGTACGTTTTACATGATTGGGGAGATTCTGTTCCCTCTTGCTGCAGAATCCTCATTAAGTGAAGATCCTAAGCAGAGTCATTAAAAATTGTTTCCTCTTGCTCTTGTTGCATTCCGTTATGATATGGTTCTCTCAGAGAATTTCGATCATTTGCGCATATAAAGAAAGCTCAAACCATCAAACTACACTTTTCCTTCTGCAAACACCCAGGACAATAGTGTTTACATTACTGTGGTCTGGAAGACATCTAGTAATCAGTATACTTCACAGCTTGTAACCAGCAAACCTATCCATTCAGCTGCATTTTTAAACCTTTACCTTGATATTAAACACAGAAGTTGAGCCTCTACAACACTTCTAAATGCTTTACAAATGCATATGTTATCCCCTCCACATCTCCTTCATCAAAACAAACTAACTTCAGAAAACCATTAAATTGCCATCCATGGTTTCCTTTTTACACATCTGTAGTGGCTGATTTTAATTACTCCATTTCTTTTTGTCTCCTAATTTATCCCAGATTATGCCCCCAGGAAACTTGCTGCTACTTATTTAAAGTGATCAGTGTTTAATTACTGGATTTGCCCTTTCCTAACTTGGTTGCATTGGCCTCGCAATATTTCTCCAGCACCACACATTTGAAAAATTTGCCCTCCAAGTTCCCTCAGCGTGCGAGAAAGTATGCTTTCAGGGACTGGTGCTTTTTCCACTCAAGGGTTCCAACTTTTTTCTGGCAGTATTGCCTTGTATGTGGCGATTATGTCCTCTTACTTCACACTCTTTTATTAACACTTGTTGCAGGAAAGTACAGGCACGATGCACTCATTCAGTCCCTTTTCTGTAAAGCTTCTTTTATCATCACCCTTCCTTTAACTATTATTGTATAGGTCAGTTTTTTTAAAACCTTTTGCTACCATCAGTTTTTATTCGTGCTTTCTCAACTTTTGCTTAATATGTTGTTTCTTTCATTTTTGTATTTGGTCCTAAAACTTTCATTAATAAAATTTTAATCCTCATTATAACTCCAGCTTTTTGGCACTCTTTTTGAAGAATAATTTAGTTTGTGCATAGAGGATAATTAAGATTCCCCAATTTGTTTAGACGGCAGTTGATTCTACTTCATGTAGTTTTATCCTTTGATGTTGCTGCTCTTATCCAATGTTCTTTTCCCAAACAGGACCAATTATCTACAGTCACAGTTTTAGATGTTTCATTGTTCGTGTTCTATGCATCTTAGAACAAGATGAAACAGCATTGTTAAACTGAAAGCATACATTTGCAGATGGCTTTTTCGGATATGTAGCATTCCATCACATTCCATTAGTCTTAATTCAGTTTTCATTGGATAGTTAGTCATCCATTGTTTTAGTCCTGTTGTTTCTTAGTTCTTCCTGCCCTCCACCCCAATTTGCTTGCCTGCCTCTTGCATCCTTTTCCTCTGTATGCAACTGAATAACAGTTCTCTTATTCCTCACCCTAAGCAAATAGATTCAGTTTTTCTGCTTTCATACCTATGGCCCATCATTTCCAATATTAACATGTTAACAGACCTGTAAAAAAATGTTTACTGCCTGTCAGATAAAATTCACAGTTGTGCCTTAACATTATGCATTTAAAGGCTTATAGACAATGTACTACAGAATGGGAGAAGCAGAACCTGTTATCCGAGGTTAAAGTACAAGCTGGAGGAAAACGTGTGGATCGGCGAGTTGGACCAGACATATCCCGCAGGTTGTATATTTTCATGACTTCAGAAAATTCTGACATAGTCTTGGATAAAAGTGGTTAAATAGATCAGACGAAAACAAAACGCTGCATTTTCCTGTCTTTATGAACTTTTTATATAAAAATACATTAACAGGTTTGGTTGTATTTGAAAACTTATACAGTTTAGAATTAGAGGTACTGTTAAGAATTAGAGGTGCTGTTATTTGAAACTTTATATGATTTGCGAGCTCTAAGCTGATTTTATTAAACCAGTAATACTTTTAATTCACAATTTCTTGTAATGGATTAACAAACAAGATGTCAACCCAAGCCAGTTTTCAAAATGGATTCTTTCTGTACATTCAATACATTTCCACACACAAGAAACACAGTATGATGGATATGAAAATCATGGAATTTTAATGCAAGTCACAATTCTAGAATTATATTTTCATAAAATTGTGGTGTGGGTCCAGTAGGAACATGATATGGAACAGATAAAAGATTTGCCAATTAAATTATTAGAAAAATCAAAATTTATTGTGTGGTTGACATAGAAGTCATCAATAGGAAGTGAGCAGTGGCAAGATGATGCACAGAGGTTGATGCCGTTGGGCACAATGTCGTCCGCAAGTTAAAGTCAGCACACAATGGAGGAGGTTGTAATTGTTGAGGACATTTTTTCCAGCCACAGGATCTCACTGCATAAGTTCCTCAGGGCAGTGTCTTAGGTCTGACCATCTTCAGCTGCTCATCTATGACACTTCTTTCCATCGTAGGGTCTAAAGTGGGGATGTTCACCAATGATTCTGCACTGTTCAATTCCACTTGCAACTCTACAGCAAATGAAGCTGCTCTAGATTGTATGTAGCTTAACCAAGACAACATTCAGGCAGGGGAATGATAAGTGGCAAGAAACATTCACATTAGGCAATAACTCCAACAAACATCAACCCACTTACCCTTGACATTCAATGCCATTTCCAAGTTCCCTCAACATCTGAAGGGGTGGGGGTCACTATAGAACAGAAACTCAATTGGACCAGCTAAATACAGTGGCTACAAGAGCAGGTCAGAAGCTGGGTAAAGAAAGGTTAAAGGAAAAACAGATGATATGGGTATAAATACTGTGGCTACAAGAGGCTGGGTATCGTGCAGCAAGCAAATCACTTCCTGACACTGCAAAGCAGCCTTTCTATAAAGCACAAGTCAGGAGTGTGTTTAGAATTCTCTCCACTTGTCTGGAGGGTTGCAACACCAACACCACTGAAGCAGCTCAGCACCATCTGGAACAAAGCCATCTGCTTGTTTGGAAGCCCATTCCACCACCTTAAGTATTCATTGCTTCCAACTTTCACACAAAATTTACTTCAATCACTCACCCAAGCTTCTCCCAAAAATGCAGAACTTTTACCGCTAAGAAAGACAAGCATTTTTGGTGCATGGAAAGTTCCTGCAAGATCCCCATATCACACATGATCCAGACATGGAGATACCACTTTCTTTACTAATGCTGGATCTAAATCCAGAACTCACTCCCTACAGTGCTGTGAAGGTACTTTCACCAGGACTGTAGCAGTTCAAGGTGACCACTTACTGGCCTGAAGGTGCGACATAGCCAGGTTCACTTTCCTGCTAATGCAAAGCACCAACTCAGTGGGGGATATTACCAACAGATAGGATCCATGCTTTTCAAAGGTTAAGAATCATTGGGTAGCATCTTCATTGAGTTTGTTGCAAGTCATAAAACACTAGGCATTTGCTGTGTTGCTGTCTGGTACAAGTGGAGAAAAGCTATTAAGATATCAGTGGTAATCAGCAGTTATACCCCCACCAGGTACACATGTTATACAGGGAAAATACTCTTCAGTTAAAAAAGACACAAAATCCTACATGAAAATTGTATGACACCATGTTTAAAAACTTCAACGTGGCATTTCTGTGGAAAATCCTCCAAGATAAATTTAACAGAACTTAGGTATCATAATCAGTTTTAATTTTGAAGACTGATCATTTAGACCATATGAAAAACTACTTCACCAATTGGAAGAGAGCAACGTTCCAAGTTTCCACACTTATGTCTGAAGAATTAGACAGTATGAAATGTTAGACTGGAGGAAGTGAGTAGCTGGCCACAGTGAGCTTTAGCAAATTAATCCAATTTTAAAAATCAGTGAGAGCATTGAGATTTTCAGGTGTTGGCTTTGGTTTTCAGTTCAAAATATGAATGATTTATGAAAAAGTAAATTTTGAAAGGCTGCTGAAATTACAATTCATGAATACTAAAATACTTTTCATACTTTTGTGTCTTAAATGATTTTAAAATGTAATCACTTTCATATGGCCACCATCTAGCATTAGAACACTAAACTACTCAGTGAGAACCTGCTACAAAGACATCTCTGCTCCAATTAGGGACAGATGACTTTTACTGCTTTCCACCACAGGATTATCACCCACAAAAGTGAACTGTATTCTGGAGTTGAGGCAGCATAAATGCCTGAAGTGGATAAAATGATTCTGTTCAAAAATCTGCAAGAGGTTTTACAGTCTAAAATACTTCCATATCCTCTATTGCTGCCAGATTTGCAAGCAGATGAACAGGAAACAAAGTAAAATTTAAATGAGACTAGGAATTAAAAAAGATTGAATTAAAGTACAATTTGATTAAATACATTTGTCTGTGGAATAAAAGGTAGTTAATTACCTTGAAGGTGAGAATAAAAAAAGAGTTGTAAGCACATTAGTAAGAAATATTGGAGGAAACTCCTTTATTAAATTTCTGTGAACAAATACTTAAGTTAAACTTGAAAAACCAATTTGAAAAAAGTGGGATTAAATATGATGAAAGCAAATAGCAAGGAATTGTTCACAAGGACAAAGTTCAGAAGTTACCATGACAATCAGTGATGTTATTCCCTTTCATTCCAACAGTGGAGACAACAACTCAAAAGCAATTCAAACTCTAGTGGGAATGACCTATTTGATTGGGAGCTGGCTAAAGTTTGTCCAGAACACTAAGATGGGCTAACAGTTGCTATAAGTTATGGTTTTAAAATTGATCCACTTATTCTGGGGTGCCAAAGGTTATAAACTTGACCAAGATAAGGTTTACACACAGACAATGCAACAAGAGAAAAACAAATCATTTGAAGTGCTAAGAGTCGTGAAAAAGGGTCTTACAGAAATTAAGGAAGCTAAGAGCAAGAATAACTTTAAAACTGTTTTAGTTTAGATCTGCTAAGGAATAAAATTAAACCTGTCCTAAATCAAACCTTGCCACGGTTTTTGTTCCCTACCAACTTGACCTGAATCAAACCCATAATCAGGAGCAGTAAGGTTCAGGTTGGAATAGCCAGCGTCAATTCCTATAATGATTTTATAAAATCTGGGTCTCTAAGGCAGCAATGATAATAGCTGAGAAAGTTATTAATAAAATTTAAGTGAAGAACCCAGTTTGATGTGATTTAAAGCAGGAACTGGAAAAAAAATTAGACTGATAGGGGAAACTTTATGAAGCACAATAAATTCTATTGACATTGAGAAGATGCTACCCCTAAAGAAAATGTTTGGAGCAACTGTTAAAAGACTGAATAAACATAACAATAAACAATTAAAGAAGACAAAAATGATGAGAAAAGCCTTTTCTCTTTAAAAACACCAGGTTTCTTATGGGAGGGTGGAGTGTTCAAGTTTCCCAAATTTCTTTAGTGTGGCAGACAACCTCTGGAATTATTTTTGGCCTCCATACGATAGTTAACTCTGACCCAAAGTTCAAAATGTACATGAGTTGTCAAATGGTACAATTACCACATATACTTACAGCTAGAGGAAGTGGTACATAAAATAGTTTCCAACATTATAGGAAATTTTGAGTGGTGTTAATATACTGCCATTTATTGACATGATACCATATTTGAAATACTGTGCGATACTATTATGAAATGTGCCAGTTATTTTATTTAGCACTTGACTAGTCAGTATTTGTATGCATAACAATCGTGTATGTGTTACGAGTCGATGCAATCTGATTTAGAATAGCCAGAGATATTTTGCAACATGGACAAGAAGTATTCCCTTTGAAAAAGGGGACTTATAGAAATTGTAGAAACCTTATACTTAAAAGTATTTTGTTTGATATTAGCACCAGGAAAAGGTAATGGAAGTTCGATGGTGATAGTAACTAATACAAATCAAGGAGAATAAAATCCATTTACTTTCAGTCTCGGAAAAAAATACAGCATTTGAGACAATAAAAAGTAACTTGCACTTTCAACTGAAGATGGGCAGAATATTTTGGCACTAAATTACAACTACCAATTCAAGATGAAAGGGCATTGTTATGTACCTTTAATTGCTATTCTAACTTTGATTAAGAAAGACTTCACACTGAGTAAACATTCAGCTGTGATAAAGTTTTACACACTAGACTGCAAGTTGGAGTATAAATTTTAGGTCAAGCACAAGGAAAAATTGAGTGTCACACAACAGTAAAGTAAACAGAAGTGATAAAAAACACATTTCAAACATGTTTGAAAAGCACAAATAAGATTCAAAGGCATCACACAGAATGCTACAACTAAAATCCGAGAGCACAAAATGGTTTTCTTTCTGTACTGACAATAAAGTTTGTAGAGTATTATTGTAACCCTGAAAAGTGAGACTAGATTTGTGACAGCTTGAAAAAATGTATTATCTTTGTATTAATGGATGTGGTCAAATAAATAGTAACCTGTGATGTGCAATATGTTGCATCATTTCAAATATTAAAGGGTTTGAATTGCCACATGTTAGGCACACTGCTACACAAGGAGAGCTTCAGAGTTATAGATACCATAGCCTGAATGTTAAAAGAAATATTGCAGAATTTCTATTTTAATTTTAAACATTTATCAGATTATTACTATGAAACATAAAGATGACATACTTGCTAAACTGTAGGAGGCAGAGGGAGATTTTAAAGCTGAAAATAGAAGAGACAATGTAACTCAACCATAATTTTTTTTCAGAAAGAAATTAAAATGTGGCACAGCTTCTGTGAGGAATGGAGTTTCATTTATGTATTATTTCTTTTAAAAGTCAAACCCTTATCTTTGGACGTTTTTTCTGCCCAAGCATCTTTCCCATTCTTGTAGCAGTTAATATTTATCAAAGATCAGATATCACATTTGCTCTATTAAGTTGCTGTTCATTTTGAAAACCTTAAAGTTGTAAAAGCACGATTCCAACAGTAAAAAAATACAATGGTGACTACATTACAACAGAAAATCCAAAATTACATTTAAACTTTACAACACAGATCTGGAACCAGAATGGAAAAATCAGAATTCAAGTTACACTCAAAAATCTAGTCTGAAGTGCTGAACATTGCACATTAATTGTTTCCACACATTCATACAAATCAAACCTTACTAGTTGTTTCCATTATGCTTAGAGAAGTCATTTTCACTCAAACTATCTTCTGCCAGGAAGGCAGAATGGGTGGTCAATGGGAGGGAAATATTTCATACTTGTATTCTTAGCATGCACAGAATGTATATTGGAATATTGAGCAAATGTGCATTCTTTCTGATTTTTATATTTCAATGGGCATAAAATAGGGCAAATTGTTCAGTGAGTGTGCTAACTTCCATATTAAGCAAAGGAAAATCCTTAGAACCAAACTTTATTGAGAAATAACCCACTGAAGCCAAGTATGACTGATGTTGGGATATGATTTAAAGTAAAACTTCAGAATGTGAGACCAACCATCCTTATGGAGCTGGAGCTCTTTTGTAACCAATGACCATGAAGAGAGATGTCACACAGCTGATAAGCATTATGTGTGTAAATTTAGCAGAATGAAATATTGAGAAGCATTGCAAATCTGCTCCATTGCCTGTAATAGGAAAGTCTTGGGGATTATAACTGCTGAATGTCAAATGAAAACCATCAATATATGTTTTACTCAATTCATTATCTTAGATTGCTTGGATAGTGAACACTTCTATTGCATGTACCAGCAATCAACATATTTAAATACATTTGTACATCACAGAAATTAGGTTTAGATCAGATTTAAAGTTGACATTGACAACTATTTTCATTAATCACACTCTGACCAATATAAAATTTACAACAGCTTCCACTTCACCACCTCTCCTCTTCCCTCTCCTGAAGGAAGTTAATTTCAGAAGGATTTTATGATTTACTTCACTCACCTAAGTTACACTAAAATGTAAGTACAAGACTGAACTCCTGTCATTTGTCAAATAATTTGCTGACAAAGATTGATCTGATCCTCAACAGATGTTTACTTATACATTTCAAGCATCGCTCAGTTATTGGGAATGGGAATTAGTACATTTTTCCCTCCTCTAACTCAAGATTAACATGATTGGCAGAGTATGCTTTGCCCCAGCTAAGAACTAAAGCACAGAGAAGCAACTCACATAATTTCCCTGGTCTACCTGGATAAAGACTCAACCAATGAGGTAGAGTTTACTCAAGATTTCTTAAGAAATGAGATATGCATGTTATAAATATTTTAGACAAGCTGATTATTTAATATTTTTAGGTGAAAGCACTAAATAAACTACAAAAACTGTAGATTGAGGAAAAAAATCTTTGTACACAGGTAACTTTATTGAGAACGCCATCTTAGACCATCATCTTGCACTTCTGCCAGTCTGAGCTCACAAGTAACACTGTCCTTGTTAGTTTGCTGCAAGGAGCTAGAACCATTGAAAATGAAGTAGAGAGCTTCAGTCATCTTGCACTCATTGTCCCGCAGCAATGGTCCACACTAAATAAAATTTTAACTGCCATAGTTGCAATAGTCATGATTTAAAAATAAGAAATCAAACCAGAAGCGTTAAGTCCATCGACATCTTTTCCGTTGGCAAGTTTCAGCATCTACTGTGGAAGAACTGTCGGAATCACTGCATGCAGCCTCACAGCCGCTGCTCTCTTGATTCATGGAGAGGACCCAACCCAACCGATTACGTAGCATGCGCTTCAGACCTGGGGGTAGTGGAAGAACCTCCAGTTTGTCAATGTGATCAGGCAATAGTTGCTGGAGCCGCAGACAGCAGAGATACTGGAGAGAGGTTGGGGAAAAACATGAGCGAATCACTTTCATACTGCTTCTTGCTGCGGTGGAACAAACCATTGGAAAGAACTTCTTGTTTTGCAGTTTGGTAGCTGCGACTCCTTTATAAAGGAAAAATACTTGTTAATGCCAGCTATGCACATACACCATTATCAATCGAGTGTTTGAGATTATTGAAAGTGCATGTCATATTCAAACAGTCCCTTCAGTGAGATTTTACCAGATCAGCTACCTGCCATAAAGTCAGGATCAGGTTTATTATCACTGACATGTGTTGTGAAATTTGTTGTTTTGTGGCAGCAGTACAGTGCAAAGACATAAAAATGACTAAAATACAATAAAATTACTATAAGTCTCCAAATTGAAAAAGATGCAAATATCATAAATTTTATAATAGTCTCCCAAAACCATAAACTATTGGCCAGTAGGCCACATAAAATGGAACTTTGAATACATCCAAGGATTTTCAACAGACTACAGAAAAATTATACACTTTTGAAAAAGACTATTCTCGAAGCTCCTAAAAACATAAACTGCAAACAAAGCCAAACATTCACCCCTACGGTCTAAAAACTTACTGTTCTTTGCACAATGCATACATTCAGAAAACTGAATTTTATGAAAAGTAAACTAAGCTGTACTTCTGGAAATGGTACTGCCAATTTATTTTGTTTAAATTTCAAAGCTATTCAGTTGTTTGTTTTCAGCCTGCTGAACTCCAATTCACTGGAGTCATCTAGTGCACTTGGTTTATATAATATAACAAGAAAATCTTGTAAAATCCTAACTCAATTCTGTTACCCTTGGTGAGCACAGAGTTTAAAAATATATAATTTAAATCCCATAAATGCCAAGTGTCTTTTTATATACTTGACACTTCAATATTTTTAATCAAAACTGATGTTTTTGAAATGGCCACAATTTATAAGGCAGCATCAAGAGAACACCAGATAATAATGATAAATAGCATGTTAAATATCTAATATTTCATTTAAGCAAGCAAGCAATGTAAAATTTGATTACATATAGCTAGGTCATACCTATGCATTTCCTATTTTTGAAGAATGTTAAGACACCATGCCAGGTATCCAGATGAACACCTATGATGGAGCCCTGACCGAATCTTGTTGAGAAGTGGCTCTTGGCACCTTTGTGATGGAGTACACCTACAAAAAAAATTGTACATATTTTCAAGTTATAAAAAAGTTAGAAATTCATGGAGATTAGATAATTTTCAAAGTGATCAAACACAAGATATTTAAATAAATTTTACACGTAATATATTCCAATGGTAATTAGAGATGTTTAAAAAGTTAGGACGAGTCCCAAATTCTTTGCTGTACAAAACTTCAAAATGTACAAAACTTCAAGATGTCCTTTAGTGTGCGATCAGCATTTGATAATTTTTCTCAAGGATAGTTAAAAGAAAGGCAACCAGAGAATGGGTACGTGCATATTTTGCGCAAACAATTTATCTTGTCAGCACAGGATTCCAATTTGTTCACTGTAAACTCATATGCAAACTTTGTCAAAAGAACAATTTCACTTTTGTCTCCCAAAATGCCATTATTCGTCCATCATTAGTCATTTTTCCAGGAGAATGTCAGAATCTAAACGCATATGTTAATTATGCAAAGCATTTTTATAATAAAGTTTTATCAGTGCTGATCAGTAGGGGGAAAGGCAATTCCTTTCACACTTGAAGTCTTTCACTGAGGGTGGTTAACAATGAGGAAGCCAACAGTAGGATATTTCTATAGAATGGTCAAGTGGGTGGAAAAATGGCAAATAGAATTCAATCTGAAGAACTGAGGCACTGCATTTGGTGAGGGCAACCGAAGGAATACATGGCAAGTGGTTTGATACTGAGTATTATTGAAAGACAGATGCAATACATGGAAATGAAGACAAATGGCAGGACAGTTTCAATAACATTTGAGACTTAAGGCGACATATAGGATGCTTTATCAAAAGGGACACAGGAACATAAGAGTAGAGAGGCCATGTTGGGACTGTATAAAGGAACTTAATTACTGTGTAGTTTTGATTATCACATCACAAAGAGGAAGGGATAAATTTGAGCGCGTTGCCAAGATTGAAAAAAATTAAGTCTAAGCTGGGGTTATTTTATTTACAATAGAGGAGATATAATCAAGGTGTATAAAATTATGAGGCGCCAACACAGGGGAAATAAGAAGGATCTAGTTACCACAGATGAATAGTCAATTACTAAGGTATGCTGATTTATATAATCAATACAAGGAATAGAGCAAGTTGAATGTCAGAAATCCTAAAATGTGCTGGGATCTGGAATATTCTGCCAGAAAGGATGATCACATTTAAATGACATCTGCAAGAACACTTGAAGAGCAATCACTGATATGGCCATCTTTAGCTGGGAGTGAAGATAGGCACAGGTAAGAGTGAACATGCCACTGAGTCCACACCAGTGTGCGCTATCATCCCCCAAAGACAAAACATCTTAAATTTAAATGGTTGACCCATTTGGAAAGTGACAAATAATTGTCAAGAATAGTACCTGTATAGGAGAGACCCCAACTATTTTCATCCTTTCCCAGTAAGCTGCAAAAGGTGTGACGAAATTTGTCCAGTTTGACATCAGTTGTTCCTATTCCTACCATCTAAATGGTGCACAGAAATGAAAGAGTGGGTGGGTTAGACAAGCTAGCAAATACTCTAGTTGCAATGGTTAGAGATGCATGATTATACTCAAAGAAGGCAATGGGAAACATTGCTGGTATAAGCAACCACAGGAAATCCTTCTTCTGCATTTTTCCTTAACAGAAATCATAATTTATTTACTGTGATACAATAGATATCAATTTATTGTAACCAAATATAGCACAATACAACACCCAATGTTGCTGCATTTAACAATATTAAGATTCGACCAAATATGTGATCAAAGGTGGTAGATTTCAAAGAACAACTTGGAGGAGGAAAGATATGGAGAAGCTAAATGCAACCACTTTTTCAGTCAGGGTAGAAATGGGGGAATTCAGACAAATGATAGGCAAGGGCAGGGGTGCACAGCAAGAAATTCTCTGCAGAGCTGATTATCTGGGACTCATCTCAAAAATTGATGTACAAAGACTAATACTTTTTTTTATAGGCAGCTAATAGACCAAGAGATTAACAGTAACATCATTTTTTAATGAACATTTTATTGAAGTTCAAAGATTGAGTCAATCAGTATCAAAAACAACTGAACTTGATGGCAGTTTTCTGCAATGGTAAGTTAATAGACAAGTCATAAGTTGATGACTGTCACTGCTTAGAATGGTATTAAATGATTTGTATTGATTATGAATTTTAGTTCAAGTTATTGGATTGTTTTATTTGACCTAATGTGCATTACTGGACAGCCAAAGACCATTGAACTCCATTCAAAGAATTCAGTGTCGAGTTCAGTTCTGATAAATCTTGGACTGAAAGTAGAAGATACAAAGTCCTGATGTTGATAAGTTGGCTATGAAATATAGAACCTTTGCTTAAAAGCAGTCATATTTAAATTGAGCATTCATTTTAACTGGCTGTGCTAACTAATGCCAATGTGAAAACTCATGCAGATTGTTTATTTACAGTTTACTACAATCTGGAAAACACAAGGTTTAGATTTCACCCATTATGGCCATTTTCAGTGGTGAAATATTGTGGAACTGCAGATGCATGTAATACAGAAGATTTAGCAATCAATAAATTAACGTGGGAAAAACATTTGAGTAGAAACAGAATGAATGCAGAATTGATTAGAAGCAATATACAATGCTTTGATGGTAGTGCTTAAAAGAGGTGACAATTAGTTGAAAACAATCTCAAGGCACAGCATAACAGAAAGTCAACGTAAAATTGGTGACAAAGTGATGTTAGCACATAAGTTTGTGAAAATGAATATGGGTGTAAAACTAGTTACCAAATCTCATAATCCATAAACTGGCTTTTGAGCACTGCTCTTTCATAACAGTGCAAAATACACTTCTCTCAAAATGACCCCACATGTTGTTAAACTTGTTAATAATTATTAATAAAAATGTAACACAGTTTTTTAAAAAACTATGTTTTACTATACCTACCATGTCGGTACCATATACAGGGGAGGTCATTTTTATTTCCCAGAAGTGTTGTCCCTCGCTCATTTCCTTGTCCCCACGAACAGCGGCTGTTCCACAACTGTAATCCATGTGGAAATTAACTTCTCTGTTCTCACAGCTCAGCAGTGTAGCAGAAGACTTGGTCGAATCATCCCACATCCATTCAAAATCTGCAAGGAGGATTTGTTTTTGAATTTAAGATGACAAGTAAGTTGTATTCTACTCAATTTAACATTTTACTGGAGCTAACATTACTTGCAGCAAACCAGAGCTGAATGTGTTCATACTTAAAGGCCGACATAGATTTTTTTTATTAGACACACACACAAAGGCGTATAGTGAGATCCAGTAACAATCTGATTGTATTCATGCTGAAGAAACTGTTGAAAGCCTAATTGATGCGATGCAAGTTTTTCCACATCACCAGAAAATAGTCGGAATTATTTTAGGGTGGAGGAAATGAAAGAGAATGTAATTACCACAAATTCTCCATTTACTTTCGATTGATTACAAATATGAAAAACCTACGGTGGTTACATCACAACTATTT
>JARFYF010000112.1:11725224-11736292 GCA_030265395.1 Rhina ancylostomus | reverse complement strand
TGGTAAGCAGGTAGGTAAGGATTAAATGTTTATGCCTTAACAGAGAAAATCCAAAATAAACCCACATGGAAAAACTATTTATCGTTTGTTTCACTGATAAAAGTCTGACACTGTTGACAATGCAGGTTTTATATTTTGATTCATTTGTGATTTTAAGATGCCGTAAGTGATTTTCAAAATGCGCAGATAAACTATCAAGCAATCTCACTTGTGTATGGGATATGCTGGTAATGGCATGACGGTGTCAAGTTAGTGGATGGTGTTAAAATTTAATATGTTAATGTGACTTGTTAATATTACCAATTTCAATTAATTTTCTCATTTTATAGAAAGGTGGTGTATATCTCTGGTGTGGTTTCTCCAATAAATGACAATACCTGATTTTGCACTAATGAAAACATCTCCTCTTCCGCCTTACCAAACTGAACCAAAAATCAACAGCACACAGTTCAAGCTCCACAGAAAGGAAATGCTAATTAGTTGCCCACTTCAAACCATGACTTCTGTATTTGGTTCAACCTACTTAATCTTGTGATAAGATCTCTCTGAAACAAATCAAAGCATTCGGATGCATCACAACAAATGACTTTCCTGGTCTTTCATCTAATTCTGTGGCATATTTGGTTACAAGGATCCCTATCTTATTCTTCATAAACCCCTTGCCAATTATTGAATACAAGATGCCCCCAGAAACAATTAATATGTTGCAAGTGCCAGGCAATAGCTTATCTTCTGCAAGAGAGGGTCTAAGCATCTGCCCTTAATGTTCAATGGCGTTATCGTCACTCACTTCCCTGCATCCATCTCCTGGGGGGTCTCCATTGACCAGAAGCTAAACAGACCTGCCACATAAATACAAGAGCAGATTAGAGGCTACATATTCCTTGGGGAGTGACTGATCTCTTGATACCGCAAAGCTTTCCCATCATTGTCCATGCACATGTCAGAAGTGTGATGAAGTACCACCCGTTTTTCCTGGATGAGTGTAGTACTAGCAGTGGACAGCTCGACACCACCCAGGACAATGCAGCTCACTTGAGTGGCAGCCCATCCACCACTGATGCACAGTGACTATAGTGTGTACCATCTACAAAATGCACCCACCAGCTGTTCCGACAGCACTTCCAAGACATGTTACCAAGGTGAACGAGGGCAGCAGGTGGATGGGAACAACATGGATTACAAGTATCTCTCCAAGACACATACTATCCTGACATGTTTGTCATGTTTGTAATGCATTGTAACGCTGCTGCAAAGAGCTAATTTTTGTGGCATTTATACCTTATGTATGTATGTCTATGACAACAAACTTGAACTTCAACTTGGAAATATATTGCTGTTTCTTCATTGCTGCTGTGCTTAAGTCCTGGAGATCACCACTGTGGGAGCAGCTTCACCAGAAGTTCTACATCTGTTCAAGAATGTAGTCCGGATGACCAATAAATGCAAACCTTGCCAGTGATACCCACACACCAAAAATGAAAAGAAAATACACTGAGTATTTGTGTATGATTGTCCTTTTTTTTTCAGAGTTCCTTGGTTTCCTGGAAGTGAACATAGATTTTTTTAAAGATAAGATATAATCAATTGAAAGCATCTTTATTTTTCAATTGCAATACATGCCTGCACAACCCACATGAGGCTACTGTCTATCCTGGGTATCCTTGGGAGGAACTCATTGTGGGATGTCTGTGCTCGCGGTGGGAGAAATGGGTTGACAAAATTTGTTAGTCCTGGTTTCAGAGAATAATGTTTAGATGTGGGCTCTAACTCATGTCCAATGGGTCTTGGCATAGTTTGTACAATTACCACTTCTAGACTTATCGCTGGAATTGTCTCAGCAACATGCATGTCCACTGAGAGGGATCCTGCATGGGTATCAAGTGGGCATCAACATGATATGGAAAATGTCATATTGTCAGCCATCTGGGATTGTCGTGGAAATTCCAGGAATGGAAAATTAGTCTCCAGGACCTTCTGTGAGGAAAAGAGTCAAAGCATTAAAAATATTATAATGGTAACAGTTCATATTCTGCGTATGTGATGAACAACTGAAATGCAGAAGTGGGTTTCATCATATATGTTGCTATCTCACGCACTTAGTACATATAAGAGAAAATAGGGTTCTATCCCAAATCTGGCACGGTAGTGTAGCGGTAGGTAACGCTTTACAGTGCCAGCGATCCGGGTTCAATTCCGGCCACTGCCTGTAAGGAGTTTGTACGTTCTCCCTGTGTCTGTGTGGGTTTCCTCTGGTTGCTCTGGTTTCTTCCCGCATTCCAATGATGTACAGGTTAGGAAGTCATGGGAATGCTATGTTGGTGCCGGAAGCGTGGCGACACTCGCAGGCTGCCCCCAGAACAGTCTATGCAAAAGATGCATTTCTCTGTGTGTTTCGATGTACATGTGATGAATAAAGATATCTTATCTCATTTTTTTTTCTTTGAATATTTCCAATTATTAGCTGCAAAAATATGGGAGATGGCTATAAAGACGGTCGTGAATGTTGCAATTGGCAATGCGCGCACAGGATAGGTCAGGAGCAGGAGTGTTGGGGTTTGATGGGATGGCTTGACATAAGAGGTTATATGATGAAACCAGAGGAGACAACTCTATGTGTCTGATCCAAGGTTATTCATTCAGTAAGGGTGGCTGAATCTGGCTTGAATAAATATCTAGACCTATTTATTTTGACTTGGAGTGTTTCCCTAATGAACGCATTGATTGTTGTTAATAGGGTAGGTTGCAGAGAGTCCATGAGAATGAAAGTAAAGTAAAGACCAGTAGATATATCATTTTAGAACTAATTTGAGCTTGTACTGGACCAGACACAAGATTGTGAGTAGAACATTTTGCAATTAACATTTGGCCCAACCACAATGATTGTTCTTTAGTGTGGAGTTGCAGTTCACATGTTCAAAGCTAAGGCTCTAGGTTACCAAAATAAAGCAAATTTCCTTCCTCTGCTGTTATTCAAATAGATTAATTGATGTTTAATGTGATTAACTACTCCACAGCACGAACACAAATCAACGATGCTGTGATTCTCAGAGATTACATCTGTGCTATCTGAGTGGAAAGTTTCACATATCTACAGTTCAACATAAAAAATTCCCTTCCCCTCCCATTTCCGTTTATGGGTTAATGACTCAATTCAAATAGTTATAAAATGAACATTTGAAGAGGTCTTGACCAAAAAGGGTGTGGAATAATTGCATAAAGGACATTTTTCCCAAACAAACTTGACTCTTTAAAATGTCATTTTTGACCCCTTGTTGGCACCAAGTCAATTAGCATTCCACAGAGGAACTTTAAAAGATTCCAGATTTCATTGTCAGTGGAACAGACTCCGTGCCAAAACAATTCTTACAGCTATATTAATGCCAATAGCAGGACCTTAGCAGTGCAGAATGCTACTCAGGTATAATTGGATTGCTGCTTCCTTTTAGACATTCTGTTTGTGATCAGGCAGAACAAGTGGTGTTCCTAAAATTTCTGGCTACAAGTGTAACTGCGTTATAGAATATGTTGCATTTTTGGTGCCTTTTCATTTGTCTTTATTGTCACAATATGAACACAAGTCATTTGCATTGCTTGAAATCTTGAGATATTTTGGGTACCTCTGAGCTTTGTATTGATAAGGGTTAGCCTTTGCTTTGTTCTGTCAAACTTTAATATATCTGATGTGATGCCTAGAACAATATAACCAAGCTTGCTGCTGACTGCCTTGGTTTTTGCCATGGTGAGGCTCCAGCAAGAGCTCATTAACACTGTTCAGTCCCCCATCGCCCACAGGGGAGCTTGTCATTTTAACCCACTCCTCAGCATGATGCTTAATGTAGGACTGTGATAAAGTGCAAAGGATGATGCATGTGGGCTGATGGATCCTCCACTCTGGGTCCCAGGGAGAAGCCTTTCAGCCTCTGAGACAGAAGGTTCTGGCTTCAAGCCACACTCTTGAGACATGACCACAAAAACTGGTGCTGTTGAGGTGCAGACTTTCAGATGATGTCAGGGATGTTAAATCAAGGCCCTATCTGCTGTCACAAGTGGACATCAAAGTTTGCATGATATGAGTTTGAAGAAAAGCATCCCCTGTCTCCTGGCTAATCTTTAACCCTCAACTGACATCACCATTTAAAGATCATTTGTTCATTACATTAGAGAGAGCTTGCTGTGTGGAAAAGTAGCTGCAGTAGTTTCCACATTTCAACAGTGACTATAATCCAGAGGTACTTTATTGGTTGTGAAGAGCTTTGGGACATGAAGGTCCTTTATAAATACAAGGTTTCCTTTCTCTTTGGCTGTGCTGTGGTGGGGGAACTTTCTACACTGAAACACACAATAAGTGAGGGAGAACTGTCAGTGGAATAATTGGCCTTCAACTAGCAGACTAAACTGCACTTGTGCTCAAGTAAGATACAGGCTGTGGTTTAAATGGACAGTGGGTACCAGACAATCCTTCTTAAGACCATAAGATCATAAGACATAGGAGCAGAATTAGGCCATTTGGCCCATCAAGTCTGCTCTGCCATTTTATTATGGCTGATTTATTTTTCCGTCAACCCCATTCTCCTGCCTTCTCCCTGTAACCTTTGACACCCTTATCAAGGACCTATTAACCTCCACTTTAAATAAACCCAATGACTTGGCCTCCACAGCTGTCTGTGGCAATGAATTTCATGGATTCACCACCCTTTGGCTAAAGAAATTCCTCCTCATCTCTGTGCTAAAGGGATGTCCTTCCATTCTGAGGCTGTGCCCTCTGGTCCTAGACTCTCCCACTACTAGAAACATCGTCTCCATGTCCACTCTATCCAGGCCTTTCAATATTCGGTAGGTTTCAATGAGATCCCACTTCATCCTTCTAAACGCCAGTGAGTACAGGCCCAGAGCCATCAAATGCGCCTCATACATTAACTCTTCATTCCCAGGATCATTCTTGTAAACCTCCTCTGGACCGTCTCCCATGCCAGCACATCCTACCTTAGATATGGAGCCCAAAACTGCTCACAATATTCCAAATGTGGTCTGACCAACGCCTTATAAAGCCTCAGCATTACATCCTTGTTTTTATATTCTAGTCCTCTCCAAATGAATGCTAACATTGCATTTCCCTTCCTTACTACTGATTCAACCTGCACTAGGACTTCCAAGTCCCTTTGCACCTCTGATTCCTGAATTCTCTCCTGGGCACTGGATGTCATTTCTGCCGGAACCATCCCACAAATAGTAAGAGTTCCAACTGCATCAATCGATCCTTGTTTATTTTGCTCTCCGACTTTGGCCTGTTCTGTCAGCAGTTCCACTTAGGACTGGTTTATGGGTTCACTTGCTAATCATTTTCTTCTCACTTCCTTCATCACAATCCATATCATTAGCTAAGAAAAGAATAAACATCAAAGAAACAAGGCGAAAATTTAGTAATTCCATCTCAATCTCAGCACTCCTATTGTTTTCTCTCTTGTGCTGGTAATCTCAAATATTTATTTGTCTGTGTCATGGTTCCGGGTACTGGCCCTCAATTTGGCTCCTTTGATGATGCCTTGTACAGCACATGGATTCCATGCTTGACTGATTACATAACGACACACACCTGAGCCCCATCAGGGGCCTAGCTTAAGTACCTGGGTTTCTTGAGCACTAATTGCCAGAGTATTGGTCAACTTTTGGCTCCTGGTTGCTTAGACTGCTCAATTCTAGAGCAGTCCTGTGTTCTCCGCTCCTCTTTGGATATCCAGTTTGTGTTGGGATTCCTCCTCAGATCTCTGAGGCAAGATTCCTTCCAGTTGCTGTCCATGTTTGGTTCAGAAGAAGTATCCTGACTCCAGTCTCGTACCAGTGTGCTGTATTTGGGTTCTCTGTGAGCTTGCTCTTTGCTCAACATTGTGACAGTCAGTCTAATTCCAACTTTACATTTTGCTGTTCACTTTACCATCCTTTTATCCATTGCTCCTTATATCTTGGCCTTTATTCTATGATAGTCTGCTTTTTGTTCTGCACCCTCCCCCCGCATCTTCAAATGTGACCTATGTCCAAATTTTCCTAGTTCTGATGAAAGGTTGTTGACCTGAAGCATTAGCTCTATTCCTCTCTCCACAAATGCTACCTGTCCTCTTGAATATTTTCTGCTTTATTTTTTTTTAAAAAGTTGACAGTATTTTCCTGAAGAAACTTTATAATGGAGACCTGTTTCAGCTCTTTCCAACTATCACTGCAATCTATTGTCAAATTAAGTAGCAGGCCAGTGTACAACCACAAATGAATTAAATCAATATATCAACAGATTATTTATTGATTATACATAAGTTACAGGGCGGAAACTAGTTATAACTAGTCCTTGCTGATTCACACAGTGGAGAGAGATATTTTGACTCACTGAATTCATGCCAACCATCACATTCATTTACACTAATCCTACAATAATTCCATTTTATTCTATTCTGATGAAGGGTAATAGAACTGAAACATTGACTTCTTCTCTTTCCACAGATGCTGCCTGATCCAGTCAGAGAATCATACAGCACAGAAAAGGCCTTTTGGCCCACCAAATCCATGCTAACCATCAAGCACCCATTTATACCAAGTCTACACCAATCTCATTTTATTCTCCTTGCGTCCCAGCAGCACCCTCAAGTTTCTACCCCTCACCTACACACTAGGGACAGTGGCCAATTAACCGAGCAACTTGTGTGCCTTTGGGAAGTGGAAGGAATGAAGTAGCCCGGGGGGGGGGGAACTAAAAGTTTACGGGGAGAATGCACAGACTCCACACAGACAGTAACGGAGGGAAGGATTGGATCCAGGTTATTGAAGTTTTGAGGCAGTGACCCTACTGGCATTAGAACACAAGAGCACAAGAAGATAGGAAATAGGAACAAGGATAGAGCATGTGGCCCCTCAAGCCTGCTCCACCATTCAATGAGGTCATAGCTGAACTCACATTGGCTTACACTCCACTTTCTTGCCTAAGCTCCACACCCATTGTCTTTCTGATCTATCTACCTCACATCTGAATATATTTTAATGACTCAGCTTCCATGAGCTCTTAAGGACACGGAATTCCAAAGGTCAATGACCACCTGAGAGAAAGACTTCCTCCGCTTCTCCAAGTTAAATGGATGACCCCATTATTTTGAAACTATGCTTTTAGCTCGAGGTTCATCCACAATGGAAAACATTCTCTCAGCATCCATTCTGTCATTCCCCCTTGGAATCTCATATGCTTCAATAATTTTATCTCTTAAGTCTTCTAATCTGCAACCTGCTCAACTGGAAACCCAGCACTGGACACAAGGAGGCTAAGCCGCTGTGTAATAATCTCCCACACAATTCATCATTGGAATGAAACACTAGGGACATATTGTAAGTGAATGCATTGAATCACTTGGTATCGCAAATGAGGATGATGACATGTCCAGATTACAATTCTGATATTTTGTGAACTATGTATATTTTGGGGGTGGGGGAGAGATGAACATTCGATTTGCCTTTCTAATTAGGAGACACAAGAGACAACAGTCTTGATGCAGGGTTTTGATCCAAAACATCAACAATTCCTTTCCCCCCCAACCTGCTGAGTTCCTCCAGCAGATTGTTTGTTGCTGCCTTTCCAAGTATCTGCTGTATTGCATGCTGACTTTCATGTAGGCAGACATCCAGATCCCCCTATATCACAGTGTTCTGTTGATTTTCTCTGTTTAAGAAATTTAAACCATCCTTTTATCTCTCCTCATCTGACCGCCCACATAACCTTTAATCTGTTCCCATTTGTGTTGTTACTAACATCCCCTCCAAGGCCCTCTCTGCTATGTAGCTCAATTATTCCTTGTGGTCACCAATTCAGTATTTTCTGTATAAAGAAGATTCTCCTGGATGTATTCCTGGTTCTCCTACTTTTTGGCCTTGAGTCTCAGACTAATGTATTGCAGTCTTGATCTCCTGCTCTTTGAGGAACTTCTCTTCCTCTAACTACTCCTCCTGGGGAGCTTGGTTGGAAATCTTCCCTGAGGCCACAGCTACCTTTGTGTTCAGTGAACACTGAGAAACATACAGAGGCAAATTCTTTAAGGATCTTTCCATTTTAGAGCTGCCTCACAGCCCCAGTGAGCAGGGGTTTGAGTCTCCAGTGTGGAGTTTGCCTGTTCTCCCTGTGACAGCGTGTGTTTCCTCAAGTGCTCTGGTTTCCTCCCACGTCCCTCAATGATTGGTTTAACTGGTTACTGCAAATGACTCCTAATGTAGGGAGGTGATAGGAGAATCAGGGTGGAGTGGTTGGGATTGTGAAAGAGAATCGATTACAGGGAAATAAGTGGGGACATAGGATTGATGGGATTGCTCTGAGATCCAGGAGAGACTTAATGGACCAAATGGCCTCCTAGTATGTTGTAAGAAAATATAAGAATTTCTGCCAAGGGTCTAAGCTCTGGCTTGTTCTCCCTAAAATTCAACAGATCTCTCCTTTCTTTGAAGCTGCTCCTTAAAATCTTCCTCTTTGGCCTTTTGAGTGCAAAACTCCAATGTATTATTGATGCTACTGTGGACTTTAAGGAATGCCGTCTTTTAGACTTGGTGCAAAACTGAGGCAGAACATGTTCTTGCAGGTTGTTGCAAAAAATCCCACAGCACTATTTATTTCAAACGAGCACATAGTAGTTTCTTCAGTTTTCCCCCAATGTTTATCCCTCAAAAGTTTCACTAATAACAAGTTGATTTGGCTAGTGCTTGTGGGAGCTTGCTGTGTGTAAATTGATAGGATAAGAGATCTTTATTAGTCACATGTACATTGAAACACACAGTGAAATGCAACTTGTTTGTTGTATTTCCTACATTACAACATTAACAAACCTTTATTTGCTACAGAGCGTGATGGGGATGTTTTGAGGTCAGGAAATACAAGCTTTAATATCTTCTCATTATTTCTTCTTGTTGGTGCGAAACACTAAATACTTACGTATGATTTCCTAATTGTCTTTGCTTAATTTCTTTTTAAGAACTTAACTCCAGTATTCAGTTAGTCTTTAGCAGTTGCTCTACTAACAATCCTTGCAGTGATAATATCCTGCAAGGTTTTCAGTGGTGGGCCAAGTGGTAAATCATTACAGATGCCAGTAAAATGTCAGGCTCAGACAGTAAAGGCTTTTTGCAGTCCTGAGCAGACCACACTTGGAGTACAGCGCCCAAACAACCAAATGAAACATAAGCACTGTAGAGACTGCTGGCTAAAGCAGTAAAGCTGATCTCAAGTACGAAGGGCATGAACTAAGAGGAAAGATTAAAGAAACATAAACTATATGGGCCATAAAACTAGCAGACATTAACTGTTTATCCCTTCTGAATATAAATTTTCTTATGATCTATAAAAAACTTTTTCCAGCAGAAAGGGCATCATTATCTTGCCCTTTAGACTTGCTTAATATATGAACGTAAAAAGGAGAGTAGGCTTTTTAGCCTCTTGAACATGTCCATCATTCAATGAGGCCTTTGTTGATCTGCAACCTAATAGCATCTTGTATGTTCCTTCAGAGAAATTCCCTTTAAACAATTAAATGGTTCCTTGTGGTTCATGCTGAGTGCCTTCCCTAAATGCACATCTATTACTCACACACAAAAATTACAATAACTGTCATGATTATACAATAAATTCCTACAGCTTGATTTCCTGCAGACACCAGGGAGACAGGCTAGGCTTCTTTAGCTTTTGGACTTCTGTTCCAGGAGCTCTTCCCCAGAAGACTGCTCCTTGTTTTAGAGTATCTCTACTTTTCCCTTCTTCTAAAGTCAGAAACTTTCCCCTTTGAGCACATGTCATGTGAAGCCCAGAATACGTACAGCCATGAGACTCCTTCTGATCAAATCTCTATGCTTTGACATGATAGCCACCTAGATACTTTACAAAGGAAAGGAAGATATCCAGGTTTATCACAGGTGTTTACTGATCTGTCAAACTTCTTGCTCCCCATTGTTCCAACTAAATTCTGATACTAATGTCCATTTTTCTCTGACCTTGTCTCAAGTTTCAATAGTCCCAGACAAGGCAAACCTGGAAACCAGAGAAGAGAAGGACTTAAATCACTTGAATCCGGAGAAAGTTCATTGAAGTGTCGTTTTCAAAGGACCATATCACCCTTACTCCAACAACAAAACCAGACAGGACAACTTCATTAACCTGACCTTGCCTCAAGATGTGATCAATGTTGATAAGAAACTTGACATAAAGCAGATAATATTTTGATTGGAAATGTAACACAGCAGATTCTAACACTTATCAAGAGTCCATAAATTTCTTGTTTAACACTAACCTAGAATCAATTGGCATTTGCATTTATTTGGAGAATTGCATTCAGTTCTGGTCGCCCCATTGCAGCAAGGATGTGGAGGCTTTGGAGAGGGTACAGAAGAGGTTTACCAGGATGCTGCCTGGATTAGAGGGTATGTGCTTTAAGGAGAGGCTGGACAAACTTGGGTTGTTTTCTCTGCAGTGGTGGAGGCTAAGGGGAGACTTGATAGAAATTTATAAAATTATGAGAGGCATAGATAATATTCTGTATCTTTATCCCCAGGGTCGAAATGTCCAATAATAGAGGGCATGCATTTAAGGTGAGAGGGGAAAAGTTCGAAGGAGATGTGCGGAGCAAGTTTTATTACACTGACAGCTTGGAATGCACTGGTGGAGCCAGATACGATAGGGATGTTAAAGAGGCTCTTAAACAGGCACATGAATATGAAGAGAATGGGGGTATATGGACAATGTGCAGACAGAAGGGAATAGTTTAATAAGGTGTCTTTGGTTAATTAGTTAGGCACTACATTGTGGGCTAAAGGGCCTGTTCTATGTTTTAAGAAAGTTCCAAACTTTACCTCCCTCTGCATGATAGACATGTTTCCATTCCTAATCTATCACAGTGATCGGGTTTTATAATGAAAACCATTGGCAGATATACCACAACAGTTTTGCACAGAGTGCAAAACAGTTATGCACACTTCACATCAAAAATTACGATGTCAAATGCAAAGGGGATGGAGTATGAAAGTACTCCATCCCCTTGATACAACTGCACAGGGTGTT
>JARFYF010000112.1:11404510-11414660 GCA_030265395.1 Rhina ancylostomus | reverse complement strand
AGGCAAGATTCCTTCCAGTTGCTGCCTGTGTTTTGTCCTGAGGAAGTATCCTGACTCCAGTCTTGTACCAGTGTGCCACATTAGGGTTCTCTGTAAGCGTGCTCTTTGCTCAACATTGTGACATCCCTTGCAAAATTCAGTGTGAAGTGTACATAATTTATTTTTCAATTTGTACACTTAACTAGTGTAAGGCCCTACTTTAACAACACATAGTTCTGGGGTTTGCTTGTTTGGGTTCCAAGTCAAGGACAGTCTAGCTGTTCAAGTCTGTTTGGGTTACAGATTGGCACTGCTGTATGCAGATTCCCCACAACTCCAGAGACCAGATTCAGTCTTGCCCCTGGGTGGTGTCAGTGTGGAATTTGCAAGTTCTCCCTATGACCACGTGGACTTCCTGCAGGTACAGTTTTGTCCTGCGCCTCTTAGACAAGATGGTAGGCTAATTGGCTGCTGTAAGTTCCCTCTAGAAGAGGTGAGTTACTGGAAAATTGGTAGGTTACTAATGCGCATATGGGAGGGAATAGGTTACAGGGAAATAGGTTAGGGAATGGGACTGATGGTATTGCACTGAGAACCGGTATAGACTTTACAGGCTGAATGGCCTTCTATGTGGTGAGGATATATGAGTCAGCCAATGGTTGCAGCTGCTGGTCATTGTGGGAAATTGAGATTCCTGGGGACAAAAATCCTTCTGTGAATATTCTTGATATCGCCACATCGACAGGATAATTTTACTTCATTTGCTGGGAAGTTGTGATGCGCTTCGAACAAGTCAATGCTATCAGCTGTTGTTGAAAATTGTCTGAAGGGTGGCTGTCACTTCAGTGGCTTTTCTACTGTTGAAAGACAGAAGAGGGATGGCACATGAATTTTTTTAAAACTGCCAATTGTGGAAAATTGAAATAAAAACAGAAAATATCAGAAGCCCTCAGCCCTCCTCTGCACTTTCTCCAGTGCAAACACATCCTTCATTTAATGTGGCGACTAGAATTACACACAATAGTCCAAGTGCAATCTAACCAGTGTTTTGTAAAGTTGCAACTCAATGTCCCATCTTTTATATTCTATGCCCTGACCCATGAAGGCTAGCTTATGCTGCCTTCTCCATGTTATCTGCCCATGTTGCCATTTTCGGGGATCAGTGGACTTGAAGCTAAAGATTTCTCTGTTCATCAACATTCCTTAGCTCCCTGCCATTTACTGTATATGTCCTACCCCTATTTGACTTATCAAAATGCATCTCCTTGCATTTTTCAGGGTTAAATTCCATCTGCCAATGTTGTGCCCAACTTTCCATCTGAACTATATCTTGCTATTGCCTTAAACAACCTTTCTCAATGTCCACAACACCACCAATTTTCCTGTCATTTACAAACTGACTAATCGTTCCTTGTACATTCACATTCAAGTCATTAATATATATCACAAACAATGAAGAGTCCCAGCACCAATCACTGTGGTACACCACTTGTCACAAACTTCCAATAAGAGAAGCCTCCTTCCATTAGTACCCTCTGCATCCTACCACAAAGCCAATTTTGGGTCCAATTAGCCAGATTGCCTGAGATTCCATGTGCCTTAACCTTCTGGACTAGCTTACCATGTGGGACCTTGTCAAATACCTTACTGAAGTCCCTGTTGACGACATCTACTGCCCTGCCTCCATCAATCTTCTTAGTCAACTCCTCAAAAAACTCAATTAAATTAGTGAGGCAGGATTTTCCCTGCACAAAGTTATGCTGACTGTTTGTGATCAGCCCCTGCTTTTCCAAATGTATATAAATCCTATCCCTCAGAATTTTCTCAGTAATTTCCCCACCACTGACCTAAGCTCATGGGCCTGTAGTGTTCTGGCTTATCTCTATTGCCCTTCTTACTTAAAGGAATATTTGCCCTCTTGAATGCATTAAGCATGCAGTGTAGTAACTAATGCAAGTTGAGCTCAGTTTCCAAGATTCAGCTCCACTGAAGCAGATGACGGAACATGAAATAAAACAAGAGAAGGAATGGATTTCACAGCCCCATTCTGTTCAGTAAGGTCACGGCCCATCTTATACCTCAGCTGCTTTCCCACCGAAATCCCTCAATACCCTGAACGTCTAAAAATCTTTATATAAAGCAAATTTCATCCCACTGTATTACCACATTGGACATTAGCACATGCATCAAAGAATGAACTTCTACCCTAAAGACTTTTCCCATCCCCTTCAGGCCAGGCTGCAGGAGTTGAGATGCTTCTCAAAGCACAATCACTGCTGTCACAAAGAAAACACAGGAGCCATTTTGCAAACAGCAAGCTGCCTCCACTAGCAGGGACCATTTAATCAGTTTCTGTGATAAATATCAATCAGGACGGGAGAACTCCCCTGCTTTTCGTCAAAGTAATCCCATGGAGTCTTTAACTTCCACTTGAGAGCAATGGTTTAATGTCACATGATAACTTGGTCAGCAGAGAGAGGTCGACCACTTCTAGGGCCTGTTAATAAAATGCCAAGTGGAGAAGAACTCAGCTCATGTTTGTCAGAGGCTTCAGGAACGCTTAAGTATTTAGTGGACCGAAGAACTGACCTGTTTTCATTTTCAGCACCACTTTTCATTTTGCCTTGCTGACATTTTTTCTTTTATCTCCACACTACGTTATACCTAGGAAGCATAATCAGTGGAAGGAAAGCAGCCCCATCGAGATATGATAGCACAAACAGTTTCATCTAATCTCTGTCATTACATTATTTTACATTCCTTCCTGGGACTGCAGAAATAAACCTCCAATTCCCTGCATTGTATCT
The DNA here is from genome assembly GCA_030265395.1 of Rhina ancylostomus. NCBI lineage: Eukaryota > Metazoa > Chordata > Chondrichthyes > Rhinopristiformes > Rhinidae > Rhina > Rhina ancylostomus. Next base: position 11,411,874 of record JARFYF010000112.1, on the reverse strand, counting down.
TATTGTTCTGTGCACATTCATCCTCAGGAACTAGATCTTTTATGCAATTGCAACTTTATTATATATGTAATGTAATTGGAGGAATCGTTTAAGCTGTGGTCATTATATACCTGATGGTAACTCCTGTTGCCTGGCAGAAATGAGGGGAGGGTGTGGTGCAGTTAAAATGGTGATAGTTTTTCTGTGATATGGAAAGAGGCCATTCAGCCATTGGCTGGCCCTCAAAACAATCCCATTGCCCCCACCTGTTCTCCCTCACATCCCCATCAACCTCCTCCTGGTTCTCCTGCCACTCAGTTACACTAGGGACAATTTACAGGGGGAAATTAGCCTAAAAATAGGGACAATTTACAGTGGGAAATTAGCTTAACAGCTAGCATATCTTTGGGATGTGGGGATAAACTGGTGGAAACCCACACAGACACGTGGAGAACTTGCAAACTCCACGCAGACATCATTGGCGGTCAGGATCGAACCAGAGCTGGAGCTGGAAGGCTCTCTGCATCTGGTCCAGCAAGATACTGGGATGTAGGAACCACAGGTGGAGATTCCCAATTCAGCACGATCCAGCCCAGTAAGAAGTTCAGTAGAGCTTTCCTTTGGGAATGTGGGACTCGCTTCCAGAGGAAACGGATGAGAGGAATTGCAGTTCAGTAAACACATGAAGGAGAAAGCAATGGGATGATGTGTTGACAGGAGTTAGATGAAGAGGCACGGAGGGAGTTGGTGCAATGTAGATGGGCTGAATAGCTTGTCCGGTCTACAGACTCCTGCTGGAGTTCAGTGGGTTTCAGCTGGATGAGCTGAGTAGGAAACCATTGCCCCTCCACTGTTCGATGCGTCTTAGTTTACTCCATCTGCCTGCTGTAACCTGGGAATCAGAGCACAATGGAAGTCAGATGGAGGCAGATCTGACCTCCCACTCTGTCTCTGGACTCGGTGCTTCAGGGATGTACCGTATCACATGCAACCTTTGACCTCTTGGCATGAAAGATACAAGTCAAGTTCAAGTTTATTGTCGCAGGCATACATCCCCAAGGTGTAAAATGCCATGAAAGTTAGCTTGCTGCACAGTACATTACAAACATGACAGATGTAACATAAATGTACATTAATATAAATTTATACATTACTTACGCATGCGCAAAAATAACAAAATAAACAGAACAACATAAGTACAAGTTGAGAGTGTGAAGAAGAAATATAGTCCGAGGTAGAATGAGGGTTTTTCAGGTTGGTTCAAGAACCTGATGGCAGTGGGGAAGAAGCTGTTGTCGAACCTTGAGATGTGGGTCTTCAGTACCCCCTGCCTGATAGCAAGTGAAAGGGGCCACTCATCTTCATCAAAAAGATTCAGAATAAATCTTTATTTTCCTTTATTTCACTCTATTTTTATATTTCTGATTAATTCACAGTGGCTTAATGTATTTTAAACCAAATTTATTATTTCAATTTTTTAAATTAGTTAAACTCATTTAAATTAAACATCTCTTGAGTGTCAGTGAAAATGCCTTTGACAGTGGTGAGCCGAGGTGAGACCAGCTTCTGTTGCTTGAGGCCTGTTTGCCTCTCACAACCTGCTCTGGCTCACAGAAAGGCTGCATGAATGACGCTTTCAATATGATGGGTGCCACAGTAGGTAAGTGTGGCTGTGGTATTGATGCGGGAGGCACAGTGCAGCCTTTTGATCAATCCATGCACCTTCTGTCCCAATATCAGTACCAGCATACAAGTGCAATAAGAGTGGTACAGTGACACTGCTAATAAAGCTGCTGCCTCACAGCTCCAGTGATCCGAGTTCAATCCCTCTTCCACTGCTATCTCCGTTGAACTTTCACATGTTCCCTGTGACTATGTGGGTTTCCTCCAGGTGCTCCTGTTTGTCCCAGAGACATGAGGGTTGGTAGGTTTATCAGCCACTATTAATTGCCCTTGTGTGCAGGTGAATGGCAGAACCTGGGGGAGTTAATGGGAATGTACCAAGAATAAAAAATGGGATACATGTAAATAGGTGCTCATTGGTTGGCATGGACTTGATGGGCCAAAGGACCTGTTTCCATTCTGTATGACTCAATGATACATCAACTCACAGAACTGGCCAGTTTGGATCTCACTAATGGACATTTGCTGGCCCTGAAAATTTACCATGGCATGAATTTTGCAGAATGTTTAAGGTTGAGTTGGCTTGCTTTTTAATGACAAAAGCAAATCTGTTGAAAATTTCAAATCTTCTTTGGGCCATAACGTACCTGTTGTGATGTTGTTTGGCTCCAGAGTCACCCTTTAAATCCAGTTTAGTCACCATCCTTGGTGACTCTGTTCTGGATCTCCTGGGTGGAAACTTTGCTACAAATTTCTTCCATGGGAGTCTGCCCTGCTTCTGAGGAGTGGCGGTTGCTACAAGGAAGTTCTTGGGACCCAGAGGCTCAAAGTAGTTGATCCATCCAATTGTGCAATGGAGTTTATTCTGTGGGTATCATTAATCCTGAACAATGGAGCAATAGAAGTAATGATAGTGCATGATCATTCCTTAAAGAGTTATACACATGGCTGTTCTGGGAAAATTAGAAAGCAGACAGAAGTAGAACACCATATCTGCTCCACTAACCAACATCAAGCCTCTGGAGAAGTGGGTGACTGCCGTAAGCAAATACTTATATAACATCCTCTTGTTAGCATCTGTGATGGGTAAAATGCATTAAAACAGGCTGCGCATTTTCATTGGTTTTTTAGAGATGTTATTCCAAATGCAACCAAAGTGGATTCAGAACTAGTCTTTCAGTATTTGAAAAATGTTATTTCCCGATTAGAAAGTAAATTGGTTTATTATTGTAACATGTACCAAGGTACAGTGAAAGACTGGTCTTGCATACTGTTCTTACAGACAACTGTGCATTGAGGTAGTATAAGATAAAACAATAGCAGAATGCAGAATAAGATGTTGCAGAGAAAGTGCAGTACAGGGAGACAATAAGGTGCAAGGTCATAATAAGGTAGATTGTGTGGTCAAAAGTTCAACTTATCGTACTAGGGAACCATTCAATAGTTTGATAATGGCGGGATAGAAGCTCTCCTTGAGCCTAGTGGTACGTGCTTTCAGGCTTTCACATCTTCTATCTGATGGGAGAGAGGAGAAGAGAGAATGTCTGGGGAGGGTAAGGTCTTTGATTCTGTTGGCTGCTTTCCCAAGGCAGCGAAAAATGTAGACAGAGTCCATGGAGGGGAGACTGGTTTCTGTGGTGTGTTCAGCTATGTCCACAACTCTCTGCAGTTTCTTGCAGTCCTGGGCAGAGCCATTGCCATACCAAGCTATGATGCATCCAGATAGGATGCTTTCTATGGTGCATCGATAAAAATTGATGAGGGTCAAAGGGGACATGACAAATTTCTTTAGCCTCTTGAGGAAGTAGAGGTGCTGGTGAGCTTTCTTGGCCATGGCATTTACGTGGTTGGACCAGGACAGGCTGTTGGTGATGTTCACTCCCAGCTACTTGAAGCTCTCAACCCTCTCAGCCTCAGCACCGTTGATGTAGACAGGAGCATGTGCACTGCTCCCTTTCCTGAAGTCAATGACCAGCTCTTTTGTTTAGCTGACATTGAAGGTAAGTTTGTTGTCATGACACCATGCCACTAAGCTCTCTATCTCCTTCCTGTAGTCCGACTCATCATTATTTGAGATACGGCCCACTACGGTGGTCTCATCTGCAAACTTGCAGGTGGAGTCAGAGCAGAATCTGGCCACACAGTCATGAGTACGTAGGGAATAGAGTAGGGAATAGGGCTGAGGACACAGCCTTGTGAGGGTAAGTTGCAAGGGTGTGGGGAAGAAAGGAAATGGGACTGATGACATTCCTCTGCTGGGACTCAGCATGGACCTGATAAACTGAATGGCCTCCTTCTGTATCACAGCAAGTACATTATCCCCAGTCTACTGATGATTATTTATCCCTAAATCATCATCTGACTACAATCATTTTACAGTTTGTGGGAGCTTGCTGTGCATTGTTTGGTGCTTATAACAATCACCGTACTTCAAAAGTACTGCATTAGCTATAAAGCAATTTTGGAAGATATCGACCTTAATCCAGTAAATCACTCTTGTTCTATTTATTTCTGTAAAGTATAAAATGCAATGCCAATTCTTGGAGCAAAGGCTCTGGAGCATCGCCCCAGGTGACCTTTAGTCCACTAGTTTTGCTGGACGTGACACATTGAAGTCAGAAATATAAAATTTAAGTTTGAAAATCAGCTGAGGCTAGATTTGCCTTATGGATTTTGCTGTTTGTGCCAACATTTGACAAAACTAGCAATGGTTAAAATAATTATAAAAGCAATCATTCCAATCAAAAGTTCACAACACCTTGAAACTTGCCAAAATTGAAATGTGTTATTAATGTTCCAGCAATAATTACAATATCAATACAGGCACATTGAACACTGCTTTATTATTAAGTTGATGAAAGTCAATTGAACTGGCTGTTATTAGACACGGAAGGATGTTATACAGACCAAAGTCTTAGATTGTTTGCTTTGTGGGTGAAGCACTACCATTGAACACATTCTCCTTATTAAAGTAACAGCATTCAGGGACATGCCCTAAGGTCCAGGATCACACACTGGGCCATGTGCAGAAGATTGGTCCAATCACTGTAAATGTGCTACAAGGGATGGGAACAGTTTTGGCCTTGCCAATTATATACACACTGAGACACTAAAAGAAACCCATAAGACCATGAGATATAGGAGAAACTTAGCAATTTGGCTCATCGAGTTTGCTCCACTATTCAATTATGGCTGATTTTTGTTTCTTTTTTCAACCCCATTCTACCACCTTCTTCCCATAACCCTTAATCTCCTCACCGATCAAGAACCTTTCAATCTCTGCCTTAACTACACCCAATGACTTGGCCTCCACAGCCCTCCGTGCAACGAATTCCACAGATTTACCAGAAGTAATTCCTCCTCATCTCAGTTCAAAAGGGATGTCCCTTCATTCTAAGGCTGTGCCCTTGGATCCTAGACTCTCCTACTGATGGAAATATTCTCTCCACATCTTATCTGTCCAGGGCTTTCAATATTCGGTAGGTTTCAATGAGATCCCTCCTCATCCTGCTGAACACTTGGACTGTTTACACAAGAAATGTATATAAAGGACATTTGATGCCCCCCTGATATAATGCAAATGGAATCAAAAGATGCTACTGAGAATGGTGACATATGTATCAAAATATTTTCAAATTTTTTGAATACCATCCTTGTTTGAAATAAAAAAATTAAATTCAATAACTTGTTTCTAATGTGCTAATATATCAAGTTTCACTAACACAGGGCTGGCAAATGAATGGAGCAAATATTGATTGAAAGTAGAAGTAATATTTTGAAACTGTGGACTTTTCACTTACTGAGGTCCAGACGTTGTGAAATGAATATCCAGATTTAATGAATTATAAAACAAGTGATGTGCTGGTGCTGTCCTGAGAATCACCAACACTTTGTGCAGGGCGGCCATTTAGTTTAAGATTTCCACCCAAGTGTACTTGTCCATGGAAATCCTTCCAGATGATTACATTTAGCAGCTCCAATGCTGGTCTGCTCTGGTGTGGGAGGAGCTTGAGGCTGGAGATATGGTTCACTGTGTTCACAACATCTGTGCAACAATAGACAGGAGGTGTGGTTGGTGGAAGCACATTCTGGGAAAAAAAAGTATTCCAGGGGTTATTGAGGAGGCAGTTACAAGAGGTGAAGGCTGAGGAAAGATTTTTTTACAAACAGTAAACAGTGGCTTTAGATTTTAATTAAAAGAAACAAATTTGGACACTGAAGGATATTATATAGACCAAGGTCTCAAATTGTTTGCTCTGTGGGTGAAGTACTGTCATTGTATATGTTCTGATTATCAAAGCTACAGCTTTCATTGGCTTGCTGTGAAGTCCAGGACGCATGGTACAGGATGTGCAGAGGTGTGTATGGACTTTGTTTTAGAAATAACCATAGAACATAGAACAGTACAGTACAGGAACAGGCTCTTTGGCCCATGATACTAAATTAAACTAATCCCTTCTGCCTGCACATGATACATATCCCTCCATTCCCTGAATGGTGGAGAAGGTGCAGAAGAGGTTTACCTAGATGCTGCCTGGAGTAGAGGGCATGTGCAATAAGGAGAGGTTGGACAAACCAGGACTGTTTTCTCTGGAGCAGTGGAAGCTGAGGGGAGACTTGATAGAAGTTTACAAAATTATGAGAGGCGTAGATGGAGTAGACAGCTGGTATTTTTCACCCAGGGTCTAATACTAGAGGGCGCGCATTTAAGGTGAGAGGGGGAAAGTTCAAAGGAGATGTGCAGGGAAACTGTTTTTACACAGAGAGTGGTGGGTGCCTGGAATGTGCTGCCAGGGGTGGTGGTGGAGGCAGATACAGTAGGGGTGTTTAAGAGGCTCTTAGATGGGCACATGGATATCCAGAGAATGGAGGGATATGGACCATGTGCAGGCAGAAGTGATTAGTGTAATTAAGCATCATTAGCTTAATTAGTTCATCACAATATTGTGGACTGAAGGGCCTGTTCTTATGCTGTACTGTTCTATATTATATGCTCCAATGACAAGATCCCACTTAATTCCCTTTTTAAAGTGCTGCTGGGAATATATCTTAAATATCAGCTAGATTACAAGGGTATTGTGATTCATCTTTGAGCATAGTGTGAATGAAAGCCAGTCACTAATTTGAGAAAACTTGTAACATATAAGTGTTCAGAAATGATTACATACAATTGAAAATGCCTTGCCACAATATGGAAATAGTTAATAACATCTTTGCTATCTACTGTATAATCGTGTTTGGGATCTTTAAAATACAACCCTTATTGCTCCATTAGTGCTCTTGTCTGAACCTCACCACTAATCCATCAACATTTCAACTCAAAATTCTTTCTGCCATGACCAGGAATCCAATCAGTATATGACTTTGATACTTAATTAATCTGTCAGAAATAATTTGGTCACTCTTTTTCTCTTTTGAAGGCCTTTAATATTAAAGTAAAAATGGCATTCCAAAATCACAGTAGTCACCATTGTTTAACAAACCAGAAATATTGTGTTTTTGCCATAAGAAAAGGATGTTAAAGTGAAAGCATAACAGACAAGTTTGCATTCTTACAAAGCAGTTCCACTAAATTACTTTCCCTTTGCATCCAACTTGCTAGATTTATAGTTTTAGTTTTAATGTATTTTGCTTCTAATTCAGATTAAATATCATCTATATTTTTTTTTCTCTTTTACACAAAGTACCACCCTTATTTTGCTTTCTTGCTGTTCAACATTATGGCGGGCATAGTCAAGGTAGATAGAAGGAAACTCTTCCCT
>JARFYF010000112.1:11363185-11377300 GCA_030265395.1 Rhina ancylostomus | reverse complement strand
TACCACCAGACTCAAGGACAGCTTCTACCCCACTGTGATAAGACTATTGAATGGTTCCCTTATATGATGAGATGGACTATGACCTCGTGATCTACCTTGTTGTGACCTCGCACCTTATTGCACTGCACTTTTTCTGTAGCTGTGACACTTTACTGTTATTGTTTTTACCTGTACGTCAATGAATTCTGTACTAACCCAATGTAACTGCACTGTGTAAAGAATTGATCTGCACGATTGGTATGCAAGATATGTTTTTCACTGCACCTCAGTACAAGTGACAATAATAAACCAATACCAATACCAATCATAGATCATTTAGATTCAAGAACCAGAGTTATGATGTCAAAATTTGCAGCTGGTCCTAACTAATAATCTGCCAATGTGCACAATAATAACCCAACGTGGAATTCAGCATAATGAAGTGTGTGGTGTTTCATGTCAGTAGGAAGAGTTATTGCATGGAGTGAGAGCAACTGAATGGGGTGGAGTAATCTGGGAACATAGATATGCAAATGATCAAAACGGCAACTGTAAGATCAAAAGCCATCCACACAAAAAACAGGCATTTATTCCAAAAGTGAAAGAGTACAAAGATAAGGAGCGTTAAACCTTGATTAGGCTACTGTTGGGATATTGTTCACGGCACTCCATAGTACAAAGGATTATTGAAATACTAAAGTAAACAGCAGTTGAGGTTTTCCGGGGTGATGCCAGCAGGTGAAGTAATGAGGTGAGACAGATGCAGAAATGAGATCGCTTGGGCGAGTCTTAATAAACTGAAAGGCTTTGATATGGTGAATGTAATTGGCCACTGATGGAATACCTACACAAGGTGATTTCGGAGCAGATACTTTTCACATTGGTGAGAACATGGAACACAGCTCCCCTTGTGCAGCACAGCAACTAAGTGGCATAAGGATGGAGAACATTGAACCTAGAACCCAGTGCAGATTGGTGGTGGAATGACAGAGCTAGCAGAGCAACTACCTCTCATCTCCAGTGGCCAGGGTTCAATCCTGACCTTAGTGCTGTCTGTGCGGAGTTTGCACGTTCTCCTTGTGACTGCATGGGTTTTTCCCAGCTGCTTTGGTTTCATCCCACATCCCAAACATATGTGAGTTGGTAGGATAATTGGCTGTAAGTTACCCCTAGGGTACAGTTGAGTGGAAGAATCTGATGGGAGAATAAAATGGGATAAGTGTAAATGGGTGGTTGATGGTCAGTATAGACTCAGTGGGCTGAAGGGCCTCTTTCTAAGCTGTATAATTCTGTAGAACAGCACAGCAACAGGCCCTTCAGCCCACAGTGTCTGTGCTGACCATGATTACAATGTAAACTGCACCTCAGCCTGCATGTGCTCAACTACCTACCTGTTCATGTGCCTGTCTAAATGCTCCTTTAACATTGCTTTTGTAATGGGGAGTTTTAATATAAATGAGTGGGTAGTTAATGGAGGAATAGGGTGGGGCTATTGGCAAAGGAAGGGAGGGAAGAAATACTTTGAGTAAGAGGAAACCCTTGAGCAACATAACTCCCAGTACAGGTTTGGCTGGGTCAAATGTCATCTCTCTGTGCTAAGGATTCCCTGCTGAAGTTGTTGGTTTTGAAAAGTCTCCGTATCAGTAAAAGAAAAAGACTGTCACAGGAGTTGCCACTACTTTAATTGATGATAAAGTAAGAAATCCCAAACATGGCTAAATAAATCACTTTGAGAACAAACGAGCAACAATTAGATTTTTTAGGAAGTACCAGAGAAGAATTTGAATGGTGGTTCGGACCTCACAGGAATAATTCCAACAGGGGAGCCGGAGAACAGTCAGCAGTGGGTAGCCCTGTTTCCCACACTTCAACCCCTATCCTGTACAAATACTCAGCCCCCTTAAAGCAGCACCAAAGTTAGACAAGGTGAGCTGCTCCAAATCCAGGTCCTTGGTTTCTTTTTTCTGATTCTTGGAATATGGTGGTATTGGTCACAATTGTCTTCCAGGGGCCAACACCCTTGGAATATTGTGCAGACTGAAGGAATACATCGGTTCAGTCAGCAAGAAGTCCTTGTTTGGTGTTGGAAGAAACTTGCTTTAATCTTAGGGCAGTATGCACAAAACTCAGAAACTTAACAAATCTGTTCAGCTGACCTCATTTTCATCACTGCAAACCTGTATGATTTGGAAACAAAATCTTTATTCTTTATGCTGTAGATATTGTATACAAACATTTTAATAAAGTGTATCTAGAATGGAAAAATGTTGTATTCATTGATACAAGTGTGCGACCACATTCATTCAAAGGTTTGAAGAAGTTAATGCAGTACGCAGCTGTGTGCCACCAACACCCTAAACTACCACCGTATGAGCCCTCAACAATCACAAAGATAACGCAGATGATAAAAGCTTATGTTCCCTCATAAAGCCAAACCAAATCTTTGTCTTGTCCCATGTTCAGCCCCTACACACCTGCACTATGTAGCCATGAAGACTAAGGGCCTTGACTGAGCTCCCCACAGCATGGGCTGGTAAGGATGACCACTGTGTCTGTGAATCAAGGTGGAAGACAAATCCTGACCCCCTGTGTGGTGCACCTAAGCTTTTATCGCCTGTGTTACCTTTGTGAGAGACGGTGGCTCATACATACCAATGTACAAACTTAAATGGAAACAGAAAAGACTGTCAACGTTCACCAAGTCTGCCAGCTCCACTGGGCGGAGAAATGGGGTTAACATTTCATTTCTGCTGGCTTTCCATCCGACCTAGAGAAGGGAAGGGGAGGGATGGGGGAGAGGGCAAAAGGGAAAGTCTGTGAGAGGGTGAAGACAGGAGAAATCCAAAGACAAAAGGGGTAAGGGGGCAAGGAAGAAAGAGCTGATAGTGATAGGGTACAGTACCATATCAACCCACTGAGAGTATTCAGGGACAGAGGAGTATGGGTGCTTTTAACGGCTTCAATAATTTAAATCCATAAGGAAAATACTAGCTTGCAGAATGAAGAGATCCAATATATGTTATATTGACTTAGGATCCCCAGTAAAGGCACCTTCCCTATCACCAATGCATACAGTATTCAGAAGCACTTAAGCCTGAACAATAAAGACTAACTTGGCCGAATAAACCAGATCCACAATGTACACAATAAGGTTAACGTAGGTTAAAACAGTCGCTATGACTTGGTTATCCCGTATGCATTCTCCTCGTTTACAGGACGGTGGGTTCGGATTGCTATAGCGTTCACTGAAGCAGAAAACTGGCCAGATGATTGCCACGGTGATGTACATCAGTACAGCCAGGACGTTGTAGATCATCAAAAACTTCTCGAATGGAAATGGTAACGTGGCTGTGAGCTTAGCAATGGTTAAAATTATGATGAGGAAGGTGACGATAAAACAGATACAGTACACAGCCATGCACCACAGCCGACCAGAGTTGGCATTGTATGACCCTTCAACAAGTACGAAGATAATACAGGCGATAAAAGCTTCCAGCACTTTAAGGAGTCCTGGAATAGTCTTTAAAAATCCACTGATTTCACCAGGCTTTGCTCGCGTGAGACCCACTTCAATCGCATAAGCGATAAAACACAGGCAGGACATGACAGTGGCTGCTATTTGATGGTCCTCAATCACCCGCCTTTCAGTCGAGAGGAAAACCGAAGGGTAAATAACCGAGGCAGTCAGGTTCATCAGCGTAGCCAGCATGGCAAACGACGTGGTGAAATCTTCCCAGGATATCGGAATTTTGATGCAAAGGCCCGTCAGCTCCAGCACAATAATGAGAAGGGTGACGGCGAACGAGAAGCACCATGCGAACATGCACCAACCTCCATAAGGTCCAGAATAACGACCCACATGAGCGATCAGGCTGAATGCCGTGCAGGAAAGGAAGAGTTCAAAGAGCCTCACGATCCCTACCGGAGTTGTCAACGATCTGTAATTCTCTTGCACCGGCATCCTGCGGAGTAACTGTGAAACTCTACAGCACTTTACGTTTCTGTCCGCCACGGCTGACTGAGGGACTGTTCACTGCTGTCCACATTAGGCTTAATATGTTACTTATTCCCTCACAAACATTCTTCTTGGTGAGTCAACGCCTGATTGCAACACCAGTATAGAAGATAGTTTATTAGTTTCTGGAAGTTGGCAGGGGTAACGCAGGAGGAGTCTGCCATAAAAAATTGTTTCCTAGGTGCCTTACTTTTTGTTGGGTCAAAGTATTTCTTTATGAGGTACTTTTACTCCTTCACGTCGTACTCCTGAGATGGCTACTCATTAACCATTCTCAGAATGTGCCTGGGTGTTTGGGTGGATGAAAGTTATATCCAGGTTCTTTCCTGTCCGGAAAAGTCACAATCCAACTTTAGAGAGAAACTAATGATGCAAAAAGCAAAATATGATGCACAAAGAACATAGAACATAGAACAGTACAGCACAGATCAGGCCCTTCGGCCCACATTGTTGTGCCGACATGGCTAATCCCTCCTATGGACACAATGCCCATATCCCTCCATTTTCCTCTCATTCATGTGCCCATCCAAGCCCCTCTTAAAAGCCCCCAATGAATTTGCCTCCACCACCTTATCAGGCAACGCATTCCAAGCACCCACTGCTTTCTCAGTAAAAAAGTACCCCTCACGTCAGTTCTGAACCTACCCCCTCTCACCTTTAATGCATGCTCTCTGGTATTGGATCGCCCAATGCACAGTTGAATTCTCCACTGTGAGTTCTTGCTCCATGAGGATGAGGCAGTGAATTGCAGTCATTCCTGCACATAAGAAGAGGGAGCAGGAGTGGGCCATCTTGTCCCTCAAACCTGCTTCACCAGTCACTATCGCAACAATAATTTTCAGTCCTGTTCCCATATCCCTTCCTTCCTCTAATATCTAAAAATCTAGTGATCTCAGCTGGGGATGAAATTGATGATTGAGCTTCCAAAGGCTTCCATGGTAGAAAATTGGACACTGCAGGGTCTCCATGGGGATTTTGTTAACCCAGGCTTCCTCCTGGCTTTAAGTTATGATGGAAGACGGATACCTCCGACAATATTCCTCATGGCCTTGTACTGATAAATTCCTTTTTTATAGAAAGTGTCACCATGGCTAATTGCTATCCCGGCCAGCACACGTTTTCCATGAGGGTACAGTTCCAAAGCATCTGTGTGTATTGGCTGGTTACTCAGTTTAATACCACGTGCCATCCCAAGATCAAATTATCTCAGACTCCTTTGGGGCAGACACAGTAGTGTAGCAGTTAGCGTAATGCTAGTATAGCGCCAGCAACCCGGGTTCAATCCCGCTGCTGTCTGTAAGGAGTTTGTACCTTCTCCCCGTGTCTGGGTGTGTTTCCTCTGGGTGCTCCGGTTTCCTCCCACATTCCAAAGATGTAGGAGTTAGGAAGTTGTGGGCATGCTCTGTTGGCGCCGGAAGCGTGGCGACACTTGCAGGCTGCCCCCAAAACACTCTACGCAAAAGATGCATTTCACTGTTCGTTTCGATGTACACGTGACTAATAAAGACATCTTATCTTGTCTTAGATGGCAGTAGGAAAAGCCCTGCCCATGGACCATATGGACAATTGGATAAGCCCTACCCAGAGACCAGATCGTGGCAGGATAACACCTGCCCATAGGTCTACTGATGTTGTTCCGTCAAAAAGTCTTTGCATTATTTCCAAATAGTGGAAACAGTTAAAATAATTTTTAAAATATAAAATATTGAAAGATAGATTGATTTAGAAACACTTTAAGTTGCTTCTAATTAATTAAGAACTTGAATATACTGTGGGAATAAAAAAGATGATACCTTTTAAAAAAGATTGGTGATCCCATTCAAATAAATGTTGCACCAGCTATGCCTGGTGAAAAGCTGAGGGGTCAGATACAAAGTGGATGCAACTCAACCTATTATGGAATAGCCCTGAGCTCATACTGTGGTCAGACATGCACCTATCTCCATCAGGTGCAGCCATCTGGAATGATCTGCCATGCACACTGCAACCAGCCAGCCATTCTCAATGGGCTGAGGGGCCTGATCATGCACTGTATGACTTCCTGACTCTGCAACCACTGGCAGCTGGCAGCCTGAGCTCCAACAGAGGCAACTGGAAAGGGTGAAATTCAAGGAAGCTATAAACAGAGGAAAGGAAAGAAAAATGATGTGCTGACAGACAAAGAAAATTGGGAAGAGTCCCCTGTAAACCAGAGCCATCAAAGTGGATCAATTGGACAAAATTGCTAGTATTCCCACTGTAAATACTGGTTAATGCCATATAGCCCATTAACTCTGCTTCTTTCGCCACAGATGCTAACTGACTGGCCAAGTACTTCCAGCATTTTCTGTTTGTATTTCAGATTTCCAGTATCTGCAGTGTTTTGTTGTCATTCCCACCTGGTAATACTCAGTACCTGCAGCAATTAAACCACATTTAGCCCAGTTATGATCTACATGAGACCCCTCCTGCTCATCTGAATCTGACTCATGTCAACACACCTTCACTTTCTGCCTCCTGTTCATTCATCTTGCTTTAACTTCACTATACTAAATGTTTGTGGTAATGAGCTCCAGATTATTAGCATTCTCTGCCTAAAATTCTCTTGAACTTCACGTTCATTTACCATTTACTACTTTATTTATGGATTTTAATTCTGGTCATGCCAACAAATAGAAATAACTTCTCTATGGCCATCTGATCAGACCCATGCATGGTCGTATCACGGACTCTGAGGCAGCACAGTGGCGCCGCGAGCAGAGCCGCTGACTCGCAGCCCCTGCAACCTAGGTTCGATCCCGACCTCCGATGTTGTCTGTGTAGAGTTTGCATGTTCACTTCACCCTATGACTGCGTGAGGTTCCTCCAGTTTCCTTCCTGGTCCCAAAAATGTGCAGGTTGGCCACTGTAAATTGCCCCTTGAATACAGATGAGTGGTAGAATGTGGGGAGAATAAAGTTGGTTCAGGGAGGATGAGTGCAAATTGGTACTTGATGGTCGGCACGGACTTGGTGGGCTGACAGGCCTTTTCTCATGCTATATCTCTCTGTGACTTCTTAACAGTCAGTTCCACACACTCCAAGCATTGTCCAGACAAGATTTATGAGGTTGTATTTTTAACATAATTTCTCTGTCTTTCAATCCTGTTCCTCTGGAAATAACTCTCACTGCTTTGAACTCCTGCTCTTCTGCCTCACCCACCACAATTGCTACTTTCAATGAACTGTCGATCTACACCCAAAAACCCATCTACATTATTTAGACATGTTTCCAAATATCATGCAGTTTTCTTATACTTACAAACATCTGCCTGCAGTTCTGGTAGCATAGCGGTCAGCGTGATGCTATTACAGCACCAGCGATCGGGGTTCGATTCCTGTCGCTGTCTGTAAGGAGTTTGTACGTTCTCCCATGTTTGTGTGGGTTTCCTCCGGGTGCTCTAGTTTCTGCCCACATTCCAAAGACATACAGGTAAGTTAACATGGGTTTAAAATGGGCAGCACGGACTCGTTGGGCCAGAAGGGCCTGTGGGTCTGAGCAACATAGCTAACCTTGGGAGTTGAAATGTCGTGAATGTTGTGAATGTATTGCTGACTCTGAGTAAGGAATTGCTACCACTGGATGCCAATCATCTTGTTGACATTCACTGCTAATAGTAACTCATAATTTGGATGATTTATGTTTAATTTATACTTTTTGGTGAATGTTGTGTATCTGATGCTACAATCTTGTGGTGTTGCTGCAAGAGAGTTTTTCATTGCATCTCTGTATACATGTACTTATGCATATGACAATAAACTTGACTTTGACTTTGGAATATGCTCGTAGCAGTTTCTGATGAAATACTTGCCACAGCAATGAAGGTTCACCAAGAATTCTAAAGCTTTACTTTGTGTGTAAGTAAGCTATCAAGTGGTTTGTTTCCACTGATGTACAGGGTTAAAGTTGGACCTTGAATTGTCCCTGTAAATTGCTCAACGTCCACAGTGCAGGCAGCAGGCTTGTAATAGAGCTTGCAGGTTCAAATGTGGGATTCAGGAATTGTCGACATTTCAGGTCTAAACCCTGCAGGACACGTAAGTCTGGATGCAGGGTCTTGACCCGAAACGTCGACAATTCATTTTCCATCACAGATGCTGCTCAACCCAGAGTTTGTCCAGCAGATTGTTTACTGCTCTAGAAACCATGGGAGCTGAGTTTGGGTGATAGGTTGGATCGAGTCCAATCTGGCCCACTGCAGCCAATGCCACTTCCTATTCCTGTGAAATAAATCACAGCAGCAGCTTCCACAGTCCACACACATGCCCTTAAAAGCAGAAACAGGGAGCTCACAGCTGAAGCTGCTCACCAACCCCACAAATTGTATTCCTCAGTTCACTCAGCTTTGATATCAATGCAGGGGCATGAAGTCTTACAGCACAGAAATAAGCCTTTGTCCCACCAAAGCTGCACCAAGCATCAATCACCCACTTATGCTACACCCCGCACCACCTCCTATTGCCTTCTCCCCATCAACTGTCCCAGACTACACCACTCACCCATACACTGGGGGCAATTTACAATGGAGAATTACCACTGCAACTTCCAAACCGGATGTCTTGAGAAGAAACCCATGGGGACACACGGAGAACCGGCAAACTCCACAGAGACAGCACTAGAGGTCAGGGTCGAACTCAAGTCCCTGGAGGTGTGAGACAGCAGCCCTATAGCTACACCACTGCACACTGTTGGATATTGACCCACTGACCAAGGGAGAAAATATTAGAGCAACTGCATTGAGGCAGATGTTCATTTCAAAGACATCTAATTCCTAATTATGTGCAAACAATCTCATTGGGTCCAAAGTTTCAAAATGTAACTGTTGGTGATTTTAAACAAAATAAGAAAAGCTAATGGCAGATTTCAATGTCAAACAACACAAAGACTTCAACCTTACTGCAAGTGAAGTAGGCAGTCCAGGATTCACAGCAACTCATCCAGTGCCTGACATTAATCTTAAAGCAGCAAATGGCCCAACACATCAGGAGATCCCACCAAAGGAGATACACCATCAGGAGATCCCACATCTGGAAGTACCACCAGACAAAAGAGATAAACCATTGGGTGGCCCAATATCAAGGGGTCCCACCAGACAAAAGAGATAAACCATTGGGTGGCCCAATATCAAGAGGTCCCACTAGTCAAAGGAGATGCACTATCAGGAGGTCCCACATCAGGAAGTCCCACCAGACAAAGGAAATACATTATCTGTGAGGGACAGGCTGACTTGAGCATAATGACTGGATGAACTCCTGTAGATCAGTGACATGCAAAACAACTTCTGGAAGCACATCTGTGAATATCTTTATAATTTTATTTTGATCCACAATGTATTACACAATAATATACAGCAAAGGACAAAACATTTACAAACAATCAAATCTCCCAGTTATAGTAAAATATACAGTCAGGAGCTCCAGGCTCCTCAGTCTTGTATGTAAGTACAGTACAATTGTTAACATCTTGTTTATTTTGAATGAGGTTTTGTTGTGTTTACACTGAGCTCAGGCTCTCTGGAGTTTCATTCGTTGCTAGTGCTGGGCTCTTGAGTCCTCATTTTGTTCCTGGAATGGAAACAATCAACAGATTTGTAATTTTCAGCTGGACTGAGCTCAGCCTGAGCTCAATATTTTATCATTGGTTTTAATGATGATCACAAGATAGTCATCTGACACAAAGCCTCAGTTTATACTTACATTTGATGACTCCTCCAGTGATAATTCTGTTGACTTGCTTTTCATCTGTTTTACAAGATAAATTTTTGCATTATTAGAATCATCTCCAGACACAAAGTTTAAATAATTTTAGTTCGTAAATGGGTAAGTGGAACCACTTTAAATTCAGAATTGCAAGTCACTGAGAAATCTACAGCAAACACTTCACTTCACAATCAATCTGAAGTTCAACAAACTATTAACATAATGGGGCTCTAAGATCGATTTATGAATATCTTACTGAGAGTAGAGCACTTGGGTTTAAGCAGAGGCTGGATAGGCTAAGACTTTTTTTCTTGGAGCATTGGAGAGGTTTATAAAATTATGAGGGGCATAGATAAGGTGAAGAGCAAAAGTATTTTCCCCAGACTAGGAGAGTCTAAAGCTAGAGAGCATAGGTTTAAAGTGAGAGGAGGAAGATTTAAAAAGGGACCTAGTGGGGGGGGGGGGGTGGCAACTTTTTCACACAGAGGTGGTGGGTATATGGAATGAACTGCCAGAGGAAGTGGTAGAGGTGGGTATAATTGTGACATTTAAAAGATAATTGTGCAGTTCCTTGGATATGAAAAGTTTAAAGGGATAAGGGTCAAATGCAGGCAAATGGGATTAGTTCACATAGGCAATTTGGTCGGCACAGATGAGTTGGACCAAAGGGCCTGTTTCTGTACTGTATAACTCTATGACTCCATGACTCTATCAATCTGAGTTATTCCATCAATTGGTCTACACTGGACCCTACGCTGCACCCTACACTTCCAGTCCCAGAACCAGTACTTATACTCAATTAAGTGATGGAAATGTAAGGGAGTCTCCTTTCATGATCTGTCCACAAACCATGATTGTCCCCAGGAGAGAGAGTCCTTTCGAACTCTATTTCAAAATTATGTGAAGAACAAACTCACACTCAGGCCATCCTCAGGAAATGAAAAGAGAATATTCAAGAGAATTTGCGCTTTAATATGCTCTCCCCTGCCTGTCTCTAGGTAGCCATTTAATTAAGTTTGCCCAAACTAGGCTTCATCGCCATATTATAGTTGAGAATCAATAGATAAAAACTCCCAGATTAAACTTACATTAGAAGACTCCTCAATTGATGTCTCTTTTGACTTGCTTCTGACCTGCAAGAAAAGATCAATATTTATATGCTCAGTATGTTAATTAATGAAAGTTTGTGCAGCAACCTTTGAACAAAACCTTTAACGATTGAATTATAAACGATCCTAGGTATATCAGGGTTTGAGATTCAGTATTGGAGTGGAGATGTGTCCATCAAAACACTTGCTTTCTGCAACAATGATCAACATAGCCTGGATAATGTGAGGTGTGGGGTCAGTAGATAATTGAGGAACAATATCACTCCCACCCAATTAATTGGCATCGGTTGTATTGAAGCTGCTCTGCACCAACAGTTAGTCTCCGTAATTGGTGTTACAGACATTGCTCTCATGTTGAGCAACCAATCCTGTTAGAAGCCAGATCACTTTATCCTTGTGGGGGAGCAAACTCATCTTCTGTATTGGAGTCAACTCAACAATCTGCTGCTCAGCCCAACTTCCCCAGAGGAATCAAACATCAGAATCCTTTCCTCAATGTATTGACTAAAATAAATGGCCCTCTCTCCCTCTGCTCTTGCATAGTTGAATCCAAGATATTAAACGTGTTTACTTGCTGTCAAGATCAACAAGATATCTGAAATATTTTCCATTTATACTCACATTGGCTGGATCCTCGAGTGATGTTTCTTCTGATTCGGCTTTTTCCTGTATGGAAATAATATTTCTATGTTTAGTAAGGGACACAGAGAAATAATGAAAATATATGAACTGAAAAATTACCAGCTTGCACAAGCATTAAAAATTGAATTATAATGGAGTCTTTGTTAACTCTGGGCATTTCCGACTTGTGATTCAGAGGCAAATGCAGCAGCCCATTAGGAAGGCAAATTGCCTTTTTTTGGAAGTGGACTCGAGAACAAGAGTACTACAATTGTATTGATGCTTAATGAGTATTGTGTAGTTTTGGTCTCCTCACCGAAAGAAGGATATGCTTGAGAAAGAGAGTGCAGCAAAGGTTCACCAGGATAGTTCCTGGGATGGTGCATGAGGAGAAATTGAGTAGGCTGGAATCTATTCTTTACAGGGTAGAATAATGAGAGGCAATAGCCTTACAGTGAACAAAATTATGACAAGGCTTGGCTGGTTGCATAGGTGGGATGTTTCCCCTGCGCAAGGAATTGAGAGCTTGGATCACAGTATCAAACTAAGGGGTAGATCAATTCGGACTGAGGTGAGGTGAAGTCTCTTTACTCAGGTGGCGAATCTTTGGAATTCTCTACCTCAAAGAGCTATGGAGGCTCAGTCACTAAGTTCATTCAAAACAGGGATTGATGGATATTAAGGGAATCAAAGCTTACAGTGTTACTACAGGAAAACGGTGTTGAGCTGGAAGTTAATATTCAATATTCTCTCAATCTTCTCTCACTCACTGTCTGGAACAGACCTATTATGAAGTAAAATCCTCAGACTCTATCTGTCAGATCAATCTAGGTTTCACATCTTATTGAGAATCTAGAGATAACAATTCACAAATTAACTTACGTTTGAAGGTGCTTCCAGTGAAGTTTCTTCTGACTTGCTTTTCACCTACAGAAAAGTATTAACATTTATGACATTAGCGCAGGATATATTTGGTAAATATAAAGCATTAATAGATTACCTCCAAACGGTAGACGAGAAGACAGAATTATAAATGAGGAATTGTTAATCCTGACATTCCCGAGTGATGATCCAATGACCTAGCATTAGATTGCAGAAGCCTCAATAAAAAGTCTCACTCTGTACAGTACACCAATGTTCAAAAAAAGGATATAAAGATATAAGTCAATGACAGAAAAACCGACAGGAATGATAATCAGAAATAAAAGTTAGTAGTCACTTGGCAAGCAAAAAATAATAAAAAGACAGCACAGATCTGTTGAAGATAAACTGCGCTTAACTAAGTTTTTTTGATGAGGTAATGAAGAACTTGCTGAGACCAATATGGTTCTTGTGTGCAGTAGTGGTGAATTGTTGTTTTTCAGTACGGAGAAATATATGCAGTGAGAGTCCCCAGGTGTTGGTACTAGAAGAGAGGCTTTCCTTGATATATCTATTAACGACCAGGGACTGAGTCGTATCCTCCTTCTACAGAAGATACAAGCTTGTTTTTGAGAGAAACACACATCAAATATCCTCTGTCAATATTACTAGAAAATAGCTCAAATTTGGTATGCGAAAAAATAAAATGATTAGTATGAGATAAAGTCCTTGATAAAACACCTAAAACTGAAAAACAAGCAAAGAAGGCTTTTGGCACACTGGCCTTCATCAGTTAGGGCACCGAGTATAGGAGTTGGGATGTTATATTGCAGTTGAACAAGACACTGGTGAGGCCGCATTTGGAATATTGTATTCGGTTTTGATCACCCTGCTATAGGAAAATTGCCATTAAACTGGAAAGAGTGCAGAGGAGATTTACAAAAATATTGCTGGGTCTTGAGGGACTGAGTTTATGGAGAGGTTGAGCAGGCTGGGACTTCTTAGGAGAATGAGGAGTGATCTTATAGAGGTGTATATAATCAAGAGGGGCATAGATAGGGTCAATGCGTACTGACCCTATCTATTTCCCAGGGATGCGGAATCAAGAAGTAGAGGGCATAGGTTTGAGATGGGAGAGATTTAATAGGAATCCGAGGAGCAGAACCTGATGGGCAGCTTTTTCCCCTCAAAGGGTGGTCAGTGTATGGAATGACTTACCAGAGGAAGTGGCTGAGGCAGGTACATCAACAACATTTAAAAGGTAGTTGGAAAGGTACATAGATAGGAAACATTGAGAGGGATACGAGCCAAACGTGGGCAAATGGGACCAGCTTAGATGGGAATCTTGGTCTGCTTGGGCCAAAGGGCTCATTTCTGTGCTATGACTAAGCAAAACAAAAAGGCTTTACTAATTTACTGCTACTGAAGAGATAAAGTAGTATGAAGCATTCTTTCTTCAAATGTTATATAGCTACATTGTTAATGAATGGATAGATAGAGTGCATTAAATTCAGGTTCAACCTTCTGTATTGCTAGTATTTTCTGATATTCAGTGTTATTAAATGCAACTCATATCTTAAGTCCACAAAAGTATTTAAAGTAATAAGCTTCATAAGCTCCAAGATGTACTGTGCCATGTGTTACGGACCAGGTTACAATTAGTCAGGTTCCTTTAAGATTGTGTGTGTGTGTGTGTGTGTGTGTGTGTGTGTGTGTGTGTGTGTGTGTGTGTGTGTGCGCGTGTGTGTGTGTGTGTGTGTGTGTGTGTGTGTGTGTGTGTGTGTGTGTGTGTGTGTGTGTGTGTGTGTGTGTG
>JARFYF010000112.1:11310389-11324008 GCA_030265395.1 Rhina ancylostomus | reverse complement strand
ACTTACCCCTGACATCTCCTCTATATCTACTCTATATCCTGGCATTGGATTTAGTAAACAATTGTCAAGATCACACAGCTCCTAGAAGGTGAAGAGGAAAAGTAGTTGTGAGGCTGGAGTCATTATGAATAAGATGGCTATGACTGTGGCTTTGAGAGCAAAAGGAAGTCTTAATTTGCTTTTTCTTTAGTTTTTCTTCAATGTATAAATACTTACAGTGCTAAAATAATTGATTTTGCCCTAGTATGCCACATTCATTTGTATTTCTGCAAAATATCAATGGGTGTTCTTGTAATGTTTTTGTAATGCCTTTATTGTTGTGTTGTGGTGCCATTACTCAGTGCCCTAGCACTGTTACTGGTATCCATGTCTGTGAACATGGATGGCAGTTATCAATGGTGTGCGCAGATAAGTGACCAGTGCAAGGTCTGTATCTTCTGGTAAAAATGGATTACATTGGTTCAGCATCTTTTTATTTAGAGGGGCTATTTTGGACTTGAGTTGTAAAACTGACGTAGAACTTTTGGATTAATTGTACATAATTAACTTTGCTACCTGTGTCCTAACTCAAGCCAAGCCCTACTTGCCTATCAGCCCTGTGCTCATTGACCCTGCCACACCCAAGGATGGCATTGTGTTTCTTATTCCACAATAGCCCAGAGATGGCCTTAGCGAATAGTTGGTAAATAATCCAATAGTTGATCAATAATCCAATCCTTAGCAGTGTGGAGGAACAGAGGGATCCTGAGGTCCAAGTTTGTAGATCCCTCAAAGTTGCTGCTCAAGTTGATAGAGCGGTTAAGGTGGTGTATGGTGTGCTGACCTTCATTAGTCAGAGGATTGATTGCAGGGTAAAATTGCAGCTCTGTAAAAGTCTGGTTAGATCACTCTTGGAGTATTGTGTTCACTTCTGGTCACCTCATTATAGGAAGGATGTGGAAGCTTTAGGGTGTGTGCAGAGGACGTTGCCTGGAATAGAAAACATGTCTTATGAGGAAAGGTTGAGTGAGCTAAGGCTTTTCTCTTTGGAGTGACGCAGGGTGAGAGGTGATTTGATAGAGGTGTATTGGATTATGAGGGGCATAGATACAGTGGACAGTGAGCACCTTTTCCCCAAGGCGCAGTGGCCAATACCAGAGGACATCCATTTAATGTCAGAGGAAGAATGTTTAGGGGAGATATTGGAGGGAGGTTTTTTGCACAGAGAGAGGTGGGTGGCTGAAACACACTGCCAGGGGTGGTGGTAGAGGCAAATACAATAGGGATATTTAAAAGACTCTTAGGCCCATGGATGTAAGAAAAATGGAGGGGTATGGGCTGTGTAAGAAGGAAGGGTTAGATTGATCAGCACGGGTTACTGGTGCTGTAATAGCATTATGTAACATCATGGGCCTAAGGGCCCGTACTGTGCAGTACTGCTCTATGTTCTATGTAATTCAGCTGTGTGATCTGTTTGGAAATCAGTCAGCATCTCAGATAAACTTTTAATCTCTCAAATAATCATACGGACTCATGGTAAAACGTGGAACGCTGTAAATTGGATCTAAGTAAAGCATGACCACTGGGATCATGATGCACAGTGGCATTTTAGAAGTTCTGCAGAATGAGACTGCGGCAGTCCTAGTCAGATTATGGACCCCAAGAGAACATTCTACCCTTTGATACAAATTTGATGGTGGCATTCCAGACAGACTCTCACTCTCCTCAAGACAATCGGATTGGTTAACTAGTCTAAAACTGGATTTTTAAATGTTGATCTAAGTCAGCCATATGAAAGGAGAGGCACAAAACGTGACTCAGAAGCCAACACATTAATACTCTGCACAGCTAATTATGTTGTCTTGCATTAATGTGTTGGCTTCTGATCATCAATTAGATCCTTTTGAAGTAATGCATACACAATTAAGTAACTAAACTTTCCTCTGGAATACAGATTCAAGTTTTCTGTGGATTGATAAGTTTATTTTCTGTAATAGGTGATTGGTAATGTTGAAATTCATATAAGCTATATTGTATTTTAATGTTTACCCTATTTCATCCTCATTGCCTGCACTTGTTTACAGAGAGCCTGGGCAGCCTAGAAGAGAACATTAACTTAATACAAGCAGTTCTGGCCTGGCATACAGTCAGTCTAAAGATTGTGTCTTAAGGCGAGATATTTTAAATTCTTTAGTAAGTAGCATAACGTTGAACTGACAGGAACACATAATTATTACTTATGGAGTGTATAAGTATTTAAATAAATTGTGGCTATCTTGTCTTCCTTTGCAACATCTTGTGAAGCACAATTACAGCTTTACAAAAAGGCCAGCTGCAGAAACATTATGTTGATCTGAAAACGCTATCAGACTTAAAGTGAAATAGAATAAATAGCAATTGTTGCCTTTAGTCAAATTTCCTATTAGTCGGTATGAGTTTGTGAAATTGCCAGGCTCCATCAAATTTCCTCCATATTCACTGGAAAAAAGTGATTGGAATAAAATGTTCAATGTGCCAAATATTTATTGAGCATTAAAAGGCTGCACATATCATAATCGATATAAAAAAATATGTGGGAAGTTGCTGTTTACGATGACCGTACTATTTATGCTTAAGCAGTTCTTGTCCAGTTGAAAAAGAATGGCAAGGATTAGTTTTGAATAGAATAAATCCAATCCAATTATTGTGCATGCGTTTTCCAATGAGAAACTGCCAGTCACCTCTGTCAGTGAAAGCTTTCTTCATTGTCCTGCATCTTCCTGGGATGGGTTTCTTTTTTTTCAACTCCTGGAGAAGTTGCTTTTGAATCAGGGAGTGCTACGGGGAACCTTTAAGACAGCTGAATTCACTTTAAGCCATGCTTCTATAACCTGAGGAAACATTTGCTGAATTTTCAGGAAATTAAATGCAGTAATGCCTTTGATCAGTTTACAGCAAGGCTGGTTATGTACGAGTTGGCAGTGCTGGTTGAACGTGCTCCATTCAAAATGCTCAAGATGATGGCCTACATTAGCATGGAAACAGACCCTTCGGCCCAACTCATGCATGCCGACCAAGATGCCAATCTAAGCTTGTCTCATTTGCCTGCATTTGGCCCATATCCCTCTGACTTTTTCCTATCCATGTATCTATCCACATGTCTTTTGAATGTTACTTGCCGCTAGCACTTCCTCTAGCTGCTCATTCCATATACCCACCACCCTTTGTGTGAAAACCTTTCCCCTCCGATCCTCTTTAAATCTTTCGCCTCATGTGAAACCTATGCCCTCTAGTTTTTGATTTGTCTTTAGCTCAATAACTTATCCTAGATTTTTATTCTGATGTTGCATAATAGAAAAGCAGGTAATGGCATTAATGGCATCTACTTCAGATGTGATCAAGTTTATTAACAATAGAGTTGTGAGGGAGCAAAGTTGGACACTGCAGGAATGTTGTTGCACTTTTGCAGTGGCAACGTGATGGAATGAATTCTGAGCAAAACCAGGACAACTAAAAGTGCAATCATTAGTGACATTAAACATGTTTTAAAGTGATGGGCTGCATGTTTTGGAAGTGGTTAGAAGGCAGAGCTGCCACTGTGTAACATAGTCTGATTGATCAGGGATAAATATCTAGTACAATGCTTTACAAATTAACAATTAAGGACATGATTCAAGATGAAACAATATTCTTGTGCTTCTCAAAATAGGACTTAATGATCAGCACTTTGAGGGTTGATTGCCAGTTTGATACTGTGGTCTTTAGTTCAGCTAACCTTGAAGATAAGATCATTGATAATCCTAGAGGGGAATACTCCATGACCTAATTGGCCCTTTCTTTCCCAAGGTTTTTCTAAAAATATTCAACTAGCAGCAGCCAAAGTTGACAATCTGCTATAGAAATATTTTAAAGTCCACTGTAGATTAATGGTGTGTTCATGCAGTAATGCTGATGGTGGTATATAAGCCAGGAGTAAAAACTGTGTTCAGATCCATGAGAGTAAATCCCAGATTTCTTGGGAGTGATTTGTGAATTCTATAAGGATGAATTTCCATTACTTGATCTGCTGTAACATAGGGGCGGGGTCACCTGTACTCTTTTCTGATGCAAGTGTCCTAATCGTGAAGTCACTCCAGTACTTTGGAGCTCTGTTGTGTCCTCTGAAACCAAAGAGAACTTGGGAGTGAGCTGCTTCAAGCTCCATCCCCCTCTTACAAACAGTTGCACTGATCCCTGTTCTCACTCAGATGTGAAAAACTTTTACTGGTTCCCTTTAACCATAATAAGCATTAGCAAGATTTACTGCTAACGTTCTTTTGTGGTCCCCCTGATTATTTTCACCCTGGTGATAAATGGCTCTCAGAAAGAAGTAAATGTTACTCGATCATTATATTTGCATGCTGAGTTCTGTAGAGAATCAGGGGAACATCAGGCATTGGAATAACAATTGTTAGATCATCTTGTTCTTATAATGTACAGACTTCATTAGTTCATAAAGAAATAACGTACTTATTTTCTTGTTTAAAAAAAATACAGAGTTAGGGGAAAGGCCAGGGGTGCGTTGATATCAATTAACTGGATAGCTCCACCAAAGAGCCAGCAGATGGGTTGCTTGGTCAGTTTTCCATTCACTCAATTACCTGATGCTGAATGGAGGGGAAGTTGAGTCTGACTTTAATGCTCCTGGTTAACGACAGTAGGCTTAGCTGGTGTTCCAACCATTAGTTGCTGTTCATCAACCCTTGCTTAAAACAGGTAGGGTGATACTAGACTTGGTTGTGATGTCCTATGCCGTCAAGTATCTTGTGGAATCTGCAGAGCAGCAAATTATGTGCTGAGGGACACACTGGAGCTCGGGGCAGCCAGTGCTAAGGCTCTGTGGGGAAAGACCACAGTCTGGGCTCCTTCCACCACCCCACACAAATGGGCAGAATTGGATGGGGAAGCCCCTTGAACAATGAAAGGGGTATCACCTCAGGGAGCCACATAAGTGGCGGTGGTGTTATGTTTGGTAGTGTGTTTTTCTCTTCAAAGTTTATACTACTGAATGTAACAACCATGAATGTTAAGGTTTTGTTTTTGCACTGTTTCTTCCTTTGCATATTTTTTTTATTATGCATGGTAGTGTAGTGGTTAGTGTAACGCTATTACATCACCAGCAACCCAGGTTCAATTCCCACTGCTGTCTGTAAGGAATGTGTACGTTCTCCCTGTGTGTCTGAGTGGGCTTCCTCCGGGTGCTCCGGTTTCCTCCCACGTTCCAAAGATGTACGGGTCAGGAGTTGTGGGCATGCTATGTTGGTGCTGGAAGCGTGGTGACACTTGCGGGCTGCCCCCATCAGATTCTCAGTAATGCGACAAGATGCATTTCACTGTGTGCTTCGATGTACATATGACTAATAAATAAATATCTATCTATCTATCTATAAAGTTTATTTCTGGAATTTAAAAAAGTGCAATTGTAAACTGGATAAGATGAGATTGGAGTAATGAGTTGATTTAATAGTCAGCATGGTGAACCAAAGGTGTGTTTCCGTAGCTCTGGAGTCAGACTCATAGTGTCTATACTAATCTCATTAACCAACACTTTGTTACTTTCTATACCTTGGCGATTCAAGTGCTCACTCAGGTACCTTTTAAATGTTATGAGAGTCTCTGACTTCATCACATTCTCAGGTAGTGCATTCCAGACTGAAACCACCCTCAGGGCGAGAAGAGTTTTCCTCAGATCCCCTTCAACCCTCTTACTCCTCACCTTAAAACTATGCCCTCTGGCTTTAGACATCTCCATTATGGGGAAAAGTTTCTCACTGTCTACCCAATCTATACCCTACATAATTTTGTAAACGTCTATCAATTCCCAACCCTATCCAGTAGATAACAGCCATTAAAAAAAAAGCTACAAAAGACAGATTAAATTCCTATTTTTGTAGTTTCAATAATCCAGTGTTGAAACTTGCAATTCCTATTGCCAGCAAGTAGTAGGATATTTATTTAAACATATGTCTCGTCCACTGTTCCTGTCTGTCTCAATGGAGAACAGGAGGGAAGAGACACTCGGAAAACCAACACACCTGGGACCAAGCCCATGAATTTCCTTTGCAGTCTAGACTGTTGACTGATAGCATGGGAATTGGCTTGTAGTACATGTGAGAAAGTATTTATTACAATGCACCTGGTATCTCAGTTGATGAAAATGGATAATTTTTCATCTTAGTCCACCAAATAAGAAATGTTTACAAAAATTAAAAAGCTTTCTCGACTGAAGAGCATGCAGCTTTTGTTGGATGATGAACACAAATTGAAGTAATGCAGATCTTGAATTCACCTGGAGATTTGATTAAACTATTCCTATAACAATGTGGTGAGAGCACGCGGCATCCTAATTAGCCCAATGACATTTCAATTTGAGGAAAGGACTAATATGCCTTGACAGCTTTAAGAGTTACAAAGTAAAACTCCTGCTTTGGCTTGTCTATGAAAGGGAATGTATTCCTCAAGGCCTCTAAGCCATGGGCATAAGTATTTTGCTCAATAGATATAATGAGTGCAGTCTCTTAAGGATGAGCAAAAGGAAGCAAATAAAGGAACATATCTCTTCTGAAGTATCATGATATGTTCTAGTCTTGAAAGTATTTGGGTCTTGAAAGTATTTACATCTGTGGGTACGTGGGATTAGTATAGATAAATACATTGACTTGGTGGGCTGAAGGGCCTGTTTCTGTCACAAATGACTCTATGATTTTGGAGGTTTTTAATCCCACAGCTAAATTACTTGCAGCTAAGTATTTTGCTTGTTCTTGTGTCACATGATGCTAAGTTGACTGGAGCTTTCATCTCTCAATCTTCTTGTATGTTTTCTAGACCACAACTTTTAGAATTCTAGAATTCACAACTTAATAGACCAGAACTTTTCATACTTTAAACCAAAAATTTATTGTAGTAGTCTGAACTTTTTAGTTGTGATGACAGCAAAACAGTCAATGTTCACCATTATTATACTGTGGGACTGAAGAGTTAGTCTGACGGTTAAACACAGAAATCCAGAAGTTGCCCTTGGTGATTTGCCAGTTTTCCAGAAGGTATTGAGGAGTTTATCACCACAGATGAAAAACAATACAATGCTGGAGGAATTCAGCAGGCCAGGGAGTATCCGTGGAGAAAAGCTGGCGGTCAACGTTTCAAGTCAAGACCCTTCTTAACTTCAGCAACATACAGGCCCTGAGAGATTTGCCCAGCAAGTTTATCCCAAGCCTCAGACTAGACAGCTTCCAGGTTCTCTGTCCGTGCAGAAAAACAGATCTCAGTCAGGATTGCACATAGAACATAGAACAGTACAGCACAGGAACAGGCCCTTCGTTCCACAATGTCTGTGCTGACCATGAAGCCAATTTAAATGGCACATCTTCCTGCACGTGGTCTATATCTCTCCATTCCCTGCCTGTTCATGTGCCTAAATGTCTCTTAAACCTTGCTACAGTATCTGCATTCTGGCACTGCAATTCCAGGTACCCACCACTCTCTGTGGGGGGAAAAATAAATTGCCTTGTAAATCTCCTATAAGCTTTCCCCCCTCACCTTAAAGCTATGCCCTCTAAATTTGTTTTTACATTTCCACCTGAGGAAAAAAGGATTCTGTGTACCATTTCCCCTAGTGATCCTGCATTAGAAACAGTTCAATGTTGGTTGGGGATCTTGTTGTGCAAGTGAACGGAACTGAGGCTTCAACGCAGAATAATTTGGCAATATTAGTTGTGGGTGCCCCGTACTGTGAATAGTGATGACTTAGCTAAGCCCATTCTCCAGTGAACTGTACTCCAGCAGTAAGTTAGTGTTCGTAAAGAGGTGAGAAGGGGATGAAGTTCAAATTATGAAATATTGCATTATTATTTTGTGGTAACTTTCAGCTTGGGTGCAGGGTTTTGTGTGTGCTCCAGGTACCTGACAATAAGCAGGAAAGAAATCTTGAATTTTGTGGGAAACCTTAAGGAAGAAAATAATTTCGAGCAAAGGTGGGAGTAAATCAAGGGTTAAAAAACTGCTGTCTGGTAGCTCATTAATTTTCAATCCTTCAAAAGTGAACTTCAACACTGCGAGTCATAGCTGACCCCAAATCTGTCATCACCTGGTTTATGTGCACAGGCTCGCACTCACACTCACTCACTGCCTGCTTTAGTCAAGATCTGATTGAGATCAATTCTCTCAGCATAATAAACAAACTCCTATCACTCAGGAATACCTCCATCATGTGAGATGCTCTGATTTTATTTGTGTGTGTGTGTCCCCTTGTGCTCAAAGATACTGCTTTAACTGGGGGCTTGGTCTTGTGTAAATAGCAGAGGAGCTATATTTGTGTCAGAACTGGATCTGTGTTATAGTCCCATTGATATATGTGCAGATGCAGGAGTGAGACCAGGTGTTAAGCCTACACACCAGGTTACACATCAAATAAATTTCTAGAGTATCCTCTAATTTTAAACTAAAATAGAATGTTAAAAAATACATCAGTACAATATTATTGGGATTATTTTGCTGATTAAAGAAAGAGGAGTTTATTCATGCAATGCCAAGTTTCTTCAGCATTTAGTTTCTGGGGAAGACATCCAGCTTGGGTTGTAGACTTACTGCAGCCCAGGTAACTGTGTGTGTAATAAGTCCTATAGTTACCCTAGTTAACATAATTCTACACATATTCACAAGGTTGTGGTACTTAATCACGCATAAGCTGAATTTACTGGAATTACATCATTATAAAATTGTTGTGGATACCTCCTGGGATGCTGGCTGTACCAATTCAACAAGGTGGCTCACCATTGCTTTCTCAATGGCAAATAGGGTTAACCATAAATGCTAGTCTTGCCGGTAATGCTGGCGTCCTATAAAAATGAATGAACTGAAAGTAATGTCTGGCTGAGAAGGGCATGAGAAAGATATATTGTCTGAGAGGGCCAGGATCAGTCAAAATCACGGCACCCTCTGATTCACATGGTGCAAATCTGTCGGGAAATGCTGTTGGAGAAGAGTGTGGTACTTATTTTCAAAAAGGAAAATATTGCAGATGATAGCACTCTGAAATAAAAACAGAACAGAAAATGTTGGGAATGCTCAGCAGGTCAATCAACATCTGTGGAGAGGGAAAAAGACTTACTATCTCAGGCCAGTGACTCTTCTCCCTCCATAGGTGCTATCTCACCTGCCAAATAGTTCCAGAATTTTCTGTTTTTATTGCCAATAGTTATTAGGTGAGTGAACACACTGGAGAAAGTGTTACTTCTTGGCTTAAAAACATCTGCAAAGGCAGCAGTGGGCTGGTCAAATTGCGTTTGATAACTCTGCTCTGAAGTGACTTGCGATGCTTTGGGAACAACATAATTACATGTCAGAGCTGGTGGAAGACAGGAAGGTGAGAGACAAGTTAATGTCTGGGATTTTACCTTCCTGAGGAAGATGCTCAGAGCAGTGAAGAAGAGAAGAATAAGAGAAACTTTAAGGGGAAGAAAGATGTTTCCAATGGTTGATTAAAGACAGACACAGATAGACTGCAAAAAGAATAGCACTAGTTTTGCTTCATTAAATACATTTCGATGTAATCTCAATTGCTCAGAAGTATACTTCATCTCATAGAGTTATACAGCATGGACACAGGCCCTTTGGCCTAACTGGTCCATGCCAACCAAGATGCCCCATCCAGGCTAGTCCCATTTGCCAGCATTTGGCCCATAACCTTCTAAACCTTTCCTATCCATGTACCTGCCCAACTGTCTTTTAAAAGTTGTTATTGTATATACCTCGACCACTTCCTCTGGCACATCATTTCACATAGATACCACCCTTTGTGTAAAGAAGTTGCTCCGCAGGTTCCTATTAAATCTCTCCCCTCTCACCTTAAACCTATTCCCTCTAGTTCTTGATTCCCCAACCCTGAGAAAAAGACTGAGTGCTTTCACCCTATCTATAACCCCTCATGATTTTATACACCTCTATAAGATCACCTCTCAGTCTCCTATGCCTACAATAAAGTCCTAGCCTGTCCAACCTCTCCTTATAACTCAATACCTCAAGTCCCAGCAACATCCTTGTAAATCTTTTCTGTACACTTTCCAGTTAAATAGCAACTTTCCTATAGCAGGACGACAAAAACTGAACACTACCTCATTCAATAAAGTACGTTGCCCATATGTTTGTCTTGACTTGGGAACTTGCCATGAAATTTAAATTTGTACCTTTTATGAGACAGACATACCCCACTCCACTGCATGCAATAAGCAAGACCAGAATGATGTATTAGCTTGTTTTACACCTTTTACAACTTGCCTCAATCATTTCGAACTTTAACCTTTAAATTGCTGTTGTAAATTTCCTCTTGAGCTCTGTGGACAAATGCTATTTGTTGTTTAAAAAGTGTCTGTAAAACTAATTTTAGTATATATACTGACAAGGAAGAATTCTGTTGGAAATTAGGAATGAAGTACTGAACAAAATGTTTATTTGTTAAATCAACTCTTAAAATAAACCAATATGTGGCACTGACTGATATCAATGCTTAATCTCACTTAGTGACATACTGACTAACGTGTCTGTATAACATTCTTTTGTATGCTACCTTCTAGGCCCACTTGGCTTATAAAAATAAGCATGGTTGAAATGCTGCATAAAGAACTGATATGGAGGTTGTGTTGCAAGGTGGATCTATATTTTTGCATTTTTCTTTGCCAAGCATCCAAAGCTTTTCATCATCCACCCTGTTGTTTAATATGTAGCTTTTTGTAAAGTGGAGTTGTGACTCTCTTTATCAGACTGCATCTAGATATAAGAGCATGCTCTGTGCATACTTTTACCAGTTTTAGTTGGGATCCCTCAATAAGCACATTTCTATTGATTGTTATTACAACCCTTGGGTCATTTATAAAGTCTTAGTCTAGATGGAAGGGAGACACAAATCTTCCATCCTGCATGCATTCCATGGTACTTCAAATCTTGTACATCAGAAGGGGGAGCAAAGGGATAGAAATCCAATTAGTTCCAGATGGTAGTTCCATTTTTGATCACCAGGTCCCATCCCAAAGAGATGCCAGGAATTTACAAGTAGCTGACTATCTATTGAAACGGGTCTCCAAACTTTCCCTGTATCTGATTTCAGGGGATGCCTATTTAAATGACTTCTCCACTGACATTTTCTGTTCAATGGCCTTAGGGATGTCTGTTGAACAATGTTCCTGTGACTAACATAATAAGATTGCATATAGCTGCAATCATATTGGCGATGACTGAATAATCCTCTATCAGTCAAATCTGGTGTTTACGCTGCTCTTAATTAGATTTACTGTTTGAGGTTGATTTTATTTACATCATTCACATGGAACTATCCTCCACTCACTGCACTTTTCTGGAGAAATTATCCTGCTTTTATTAGGAGATATTGCTGATATAGCATCAATCCAGAGATACCTATAAATGTAGAGGCATTCTACTATTCAACCAACCTAAGAAGCTAAAAAGTTAATTTTATCTTTGAAAAAGGTAGTATAAAGGTTTCCTATGACCTCAATTAATTTAGGAGTCATAACTGAGTGGTGCCTTTGTCTACCTATAAGAGGTTTGTTACGTACCAGCAACAAAAGAAACATGTATACGTGTTAAAAACTACTTTATTAATAACTACTTATGATAATAAGTAAAATAAAAGAAAAAATGTTAGAATGTTAGAAGTAAAAATGTTAAACCCCGAACATTAAGTCCCAAAAACTAACTAAACTTGTCGTGTGTGTGTGGCAAATTCCCAAACTCCACGTCCAGGAATGGTTCTTAAAGTTCAGTTCAGCAAGCCATAAGGTGAAACGTGAGTAAAGGCTTCTTCAACAACCACCGTTGTCTGGAGATAAAATGTAGATGCAGAGAGAAAATAGAGAGTATCGTGGCCGTCCACACGAACTACCTGTTATCTTCTACAGGTCAACAACCAAGTGAACTCCACTTCTTCATTTCGACGTGTCTGCCACACCCTAGAGCATCTGTAATGTGGCCGTCCACCCCAATTCCCTGTTTTCCTCCACAGGTTACTGACAAAGTGAACTCCACTGGATTATTCTCAACAATCCAGCACTCGATCTATAGCCTTTCAAGCACATTCCAAGTACTTTTTCCAATGTGGTAAGTATTTTCAGTGGGCTCTGGACTCCCAACAGCCATTTGGTAATGACTAGTAGGTCGATTGCCACTTAACTGCATAATTTGCAGTGACCAAAAGAATTTTTAAAATTGGATGCTGGTGGGTGTCTGAGAGAGACTAAGTTGCAGGGTTATAGGGGGAATAAGATGAGGGTGAATTTGATTGATCTGCTGGGGGCTGGCATGAGCTGAATGGGTGAATAGCCTCCTTCTCTGCCATAATGAAGGTGTGAATAACTAAGGATGAGTACAGATGGTATTAATAAAGATCAAACACCAAATCAAATACCAAACTGTTTAGTCATAACACTACAGTAATAGTGCAGGACTGATCAAATATCAAATGCTCAGAGCCATATAATCACTCATGGAATATTATTTGGAAAGTTTGTAGATCTGACATGCATAGTAAAATCATGAACTTCATGGCATAGATGCCCAATTTTCTTTTCACAGAACTTAGGGTAAGCATTGTGCAAAGTTATGTTGCTGCAGCCTAATTTCCAGCCTCTATTTCTGAAGCCCATGGCCCCCTCTGCTTTTATTAAATTGCTTTCCTGCCCTGCCACCTTTGAAGAATCATATACATATGTACTCAAGACTCCGTTCCTACATGCTCTTTTTATATTATGTATTCTTTCCTCATTCTTCCTGCCAAATTGCATTACATTTCACCTGCGATATGCTCACCCAATTCACCAGCCTGTCAGTGTCTGCATGCAGTCTATCACTGTCCTCCTCCCTCCTTACTCCACTTCTAAGTTTTGCATTACCTGCAGATTTTGACAAATTCAAGTCAGGAAACACAGTGGTCCTAGCAACTTTTCATCATTACTTTCTGCTTCCTGTCACAAAGCCAATTGCTTATTCATTTTATCACTTACCCTTTTATTCCATGGGCTTCAACATTTCTCACAAGCCTATCATGTGACAGTTCATCAAATGTCTTTTAAAAATCTATATACACCACATCAACTGCGACCCTCATCAACCTCGGTTTCTACAGCCAAAAATTCAGTGGTGAGTTAAGTGTGATTTGCCTTTTACAGATCCACCCTGACTTCCATTATTTAACCCATGCTTGTACAAGCAACTATTAATTTTGACCCAGATTATTCTTCCAAGAGCTTCCAAGTGTGTTGGCCTGTAGTTGCTGGAAAAAAAAAGTTACCCTTCAAACAATCAGAATGACTTGCCATCAGCTATGGAGCAGCCACCTCTAAAACTGTGCCATCCACAGACCTCTCAGCCTCAAGGATGCACCCTCAAACTCCCAGCCAGTTCTGAAACCCAGCACTCAAGCTGACCAACCAGACACATCTGCCCATGTATGCAGTCATCTGGACTGCATGGAGAACCTCAGAATTCCCACACCCAAACAACACACAGGACTGAATTGCCTTGTCATTGTCACAATATTGAGCAAACTCACAGAGAACCCAAATGCAGCACACCAATACAAGACTGGAGTCAGGATACTTCCTCAGGACAAA
>JARFYF010000112.1:11119877-11136903 GCA_030265395.1 Rhina ancylostomus | reverse complement strand
AATGCTTTTGCTATTTTATGCACAGAAGGTTTCTGCACACAGAATGTGGTGGCAATAGTGAGAGAGCACAGAAGAGATTTGTCAAGACATTGCCTGCAATAAAGAGCTATAGTTATAAGGAGAGACTGGAAAGCGTAACTCTATTTCCACTGGAATGTAGGAGGCTGAGGGACGACTTTAAGAGGTTTATAAAATCATGACGGGCATAGATAGGATAGAATCTTTTTCCCGGAAAGGGAAGTCTAGAAGGTGAGGGGGAGAAACTTAAAGGAGATTTGAAGGGTAGGTTTATCCCCCCACACAGAGGATGGTGAATGTTTGGAATGAGTTGCAAGAGGAAGTAACAGAGGCAGATACCATTACCATGTTTAAAAAGCATTTAGACAGGTACTTGGATAGGAGTAGAGGGATATGGACCTAATGCAGGCAAATGGGACTAGGATAGATAGGCATGATGGTCAACATGGACAAGGTAGGCTGTAAGGGCCCATTTTTGTACCTTACATTTCTATTATTCTGTGATTCCAAGTGCAAAAATATTATGCAATTTAAAAACTCCCACAAATTTGCTAACAAGCTATTACATCAAACTTTTACAAAATGAAATTTTTAAAAAAAGCCAAGCTCTTAAGTAAGATAAATAAATTTGGTTTGATTTTCTTGAATAATGCTGTTAGTGGTGAATGGTTTTGGCAAATTTGTTTTTGTTTTCCCCTTGCCTTTATTCTCCATAACCCACAGCATTCTTAAAAAATCTGGAAGGGTACAAGATTTACCTTTTCCATGATAAACAGAAGATCATGCTGCAAAAGAAGAACATTTACAGAAGCAAAAAAAAGGCTTAGAATTCTTCTTACTTTTTGTGACACTCTTGACACCAGTGTTTGTTTTCCACAAGGAGAATGCAAGAAATGGAACAAAATTAACCACAGCTAAGGCCTAATAATGCTGGACATTCCTGACATGTTTTGATGGATGGGTTGGTAAGTTTGCAGACGATACCAAGATTGGTGGGATTGTGAATAGTGTAGAAGGCTGGCGACTGATACAGCGTGATATAGATCAGTTGCAGATGTGGGCAGAGAAATGGCAGATGGAGTTTAACCAGGATAAATGTGAGGTGTTGCACCTTGGTAGGACTTGTATTAATCCACCCTGTCCTTTGCTGACCATCAAGTAGCTATCTATACTAATCTGATTTGCCAGCACTTCATCTGTAGCCCTCTATGCCTTGGTAGTTCAACTACAGGTCTAGATACTTAAATGTTGTGAGAATCTCTGCCTCCACTTCCCTCGTGCTTTCCAAACTCCAATCACCCTCTGGATTAAAAAAAAATGTCCTTCTGTCTTTTCTACACTTCTTCCCATTTGCCTTAAACCAATGCCATCTGGTTAGGGACACATCTGCTATGGGGGTGCTGTGGGGGGGGGGGGGTGGAATTTACCACCACCTATCTGATCTACACCCCTCGTAACTTTGTACACCTCCATTAGGTCCTCCCTCTGCCCTTTCCAAGGAACACATCCTAGCCTACCAACTTCTTGTCAGAACTGAGGCGCTCCCTCCCAGGCAACACGCTGGCAAATCTCCTCTGTCCTCTCTCCAAAGCAATCACATTCTTTCCATAGTGTGGCAACCAAAACTGCATAATATTCCAGATGTGACCTTGCCTTTGTTTTACGAAGCTGTATCATAACCTCCCTTGTATTCTATGCTGTGACTAATGAAGGCATATATACCTTTATCAACTTGTCTACCTGTGCTGCCATATTCAGGGATCTTCAGGCATGTAAAACAATGTCCTTTCA
Organism: Rhina ancylostomus; assembly: GCA_030265395.1. Classification (NCBI taxonomy): domain Eukaryota; kingdom Metazoa; phylum Chordata; class Chondrichthyes; order Rhinopristiformes; family Rhinidae; genus Rhina; species Rhina ancylostomus. The sequence continues at coordinate 11,135,094 of JARFYF010000112.1, read as the reverse complement.
AGAGAATATGAGAGTGAATAGGTTCAGAACAGATGTGAGGGGTACTTTGTTTTTCACTGAGCGAGTGGCGGATGCTTAGAATGCATTGCCTGATTGGGTGGTGGAGGCAAATTCATTGGGGACTTTTAAGAGGGGCTTGGATGGGCACATGAATGAGGGCAAAACAGAGAGATAGGTAGGAGGAAATAGCTATGTCAGTACAACATTGTGGGCCAAAGCGCCTGTTCAGTGCTCTACAGTTCTATATTCCTTCCAAAACAGGCCATCCAGAAGGCAGCACGGTTAGCGTAACGCTATTACAGCACCAGCAATCGGGGTTCAATTCCCGCCATTGTCTGTAAGGAGTTTGTACATTCTCCCCGCAACTGTGTGGGATTCCTCTGGGTGCTTCGGTTTCCTCCCACATTCCAAAGACGTACAGGTTAACATGGGTGTAATTGGATGGCATGGGCTCATTGGGCCGGAAGGGCCTGTTACCATGCTGTATAAATAGTTCTTTCAAAATAAAATTTTTAAAAAGTTTTAAACCAAGGTCCTTCTGTCCCTCAATACTCCCTAGGGCCCTACCATTACATTGTACATGTTCTACACTTATTTGACCTTCTAAAATGCATCACTTTGCACTTGTCAGGATTACATCCCATCTGCCATTGCTCTGCCCAATTTACCAGCTGGTCAATATCTTTCTGCCGCCTAAAGAATGGAATTATTGAAAAGTATTGAACTCCCCTCTGGCATCCTGGTGTCTCTGTGACAAGTGGTTGGATATCCTTGCAAGTGAGAGATGTGGCTTGCTGCAAGCTATTTCTGATCTGTTAGTTTGTGAGAGCTGCAAATACCATACAGCCACAGCCCATCAAATTTTACACTAGCATCAAGCATATTGTAAGGGCAAAAGGTGATAGTGTTGGGGGCAGATTGGAGCAGCTGCCAAGTGTTGGCTAATTGCAAATTTTTTTTTCCCAGGGCAGAAAAGTCAAATACTAGAGGCCATGCATTACAGGGGAGAGGAGGAAAGTTTAAAGGAGATGTGCGGGGCAAGTTTTTTAAAACGCGGTGAGTGGTGTGTACCTGGAACAGGCTGCCAGGGTAGTGGTGGAAGCAGATAGTATAGTGGTGTTTCAGAGGCTGTTAGATCGACACATGAATATAGAGGGACATGGATTGGATGCAGGGAGAAGTGATTTAGTTTAACTTGGCACAGTATTCAGCATAGACATTGTGGGCTGAATGGCCTGTTCCTGTGCTGTACTGTTCTGCATTCTATGTTCTAAAAATGGTGATGTGTAAGGGCCAGGGAGACACAACTCAAAACTGTGTCAAGATAGGAACTGACAGGATGTTAGATGGTTCTTCCTCTCCCAGGGAGTTCTCTCTCTGGGAAGATACTGGGCCTGGTGCAGTGGCTGTTGACCCTTGGCATGGCTTCAAGAAGGGGCTGGATAGCATCTTGACTGAGCAAATGTACAGGACCATTATGGTTAGTCAGTGTGACCTTCTGGGCTAGTCTCAAATGTTTGATGGGATAGAGGAATTATTAAGACTCTTCTTTCCTCTCACTGGTCCTGGGTTTTGTGATTTTGTTGCCTCTCCCAGAAGATTAGAGGCTGGGAGTGTGGGTGTTAGAGGGAAGGAGGATGTGTTTAACCATGATGTCTCTTCCATTGTGGTATAGGGCTGCTCTTTCATCCAGCTCCTACTTTTTGTAAGTTTGTACTGCAACACTACAGTCTGATGTGTCCAGAATGTACAGTTTTGTAAATTCTGGACATTATAATTTTAATGTTATTGGTAAAAGTTGATCACCAGGCAATGGACAGTCACACTCCCCCCCCCCACTCTCATTTTATTTTTAGTTGGTGCAATCTTTTGCTGAATATCCCAATGTTTATGTTAAGAGGGGGAGACAGCATACACTTGATGGGCTGAATAATGTACCATAAACGGATGAGTTATGAAAATCTAGAGCAATCCACAGATGGCTCTTTCAACCAATAGCTTGGCAGGTCTAGCCCAGAAGACAAAATCTCATTAGTAATTAAATTGGTGCATTTATAATTATTTTGTTCATTTTGTATTATTGCAGCCCTCACAATTTGTGACTGATGTCATCAACTCCAGGAGCCTCATTTTGAAGTGAATAGGATCCAATGTCTTTTGTCCGCTTTCATCTTTAGACTTCACAGGATGGATCAGGACTTGGCCACAAGCCCTGAGTTTGTTTTTACTCAGGAATCTCATGGATTTCCGTAAGGAAGTGCCTACTAACTTGTAGGAAAACCATGTTCGGATGAATTTATCTTGACCAAAAAAACCTACTTGAAAAGCCTAGTATTTGTCCTTTTGTTCTGTGTGGTTAGTATATCCTGCAATTGCTTACATAGCTTAACAATGGGATTCCTTTCCCATTGTGAACATCACATTGCAAATATTAGACGATCCGTGCAGTGAGCTGAGAGATGCCTTGTACTTGGAGTCAACTAGAGAAATTCCATTGTCAGAGTTTTGTCCTTTAGGAGCCAACTTTTTCCATACTGTGATGGTTCCTTGTATCCTCCCCAGATCCCCACCCCTTCATGTGTATTAAAACTTATTTCACGAAGACTTTTTCTCTGAGGCATCTCTTGAAAATATGAACCCCCTCCCACACAGCCCTGCTCCTGCTGTGCTGGCATGCTTAAAAATAAGGAAGAGAAATCTATTAAAAGATGAGCAAAGATCTGTTGACTTTGAGGAATATCATTAGCCATTGTTGAAAATTTTTGCAACAAGGTGTGAAATCTTTAAATAAGTTAACAAATTACAAACAGTGATAATGATAATGATGTATTAAAATGCAAGAACACTTTATGGTGTTCTCTGACTTTAAGAAGTGAGTGGAAATCAAAGCAACAGCAGATACTAGAAATCAGAAATAAAACTGAAAATGCTTTTTCTTTTTTTTTAAAAAAAATGCTCAGATGGCTCCTCTGCAAGAGAAACCAAGTTAATGTTTCAGGCTGAAGACCCTCTGTCAAAAGTGGGGAAGAGAGAAAAAAACAAATTAATTTTGAAATGCAGAGAAGGTTAGGGGGGGAATAAATTGGACAGAGGGAATACCTATGAAAGGGTGAGGTCAAGGTTGCTGAGGGGAGAAGTAGTGGTTAATGGCAGCAGTCAGAGTGCTAACACAGACAGGGGAGTGTCAAATGTTGTGAACTCCGGGACTGTCAGACATGTCTTCGAGGTTAGGCTGAGTTAATGGAGAGAGAAAAGCAGAGCCAGTGTTAGAGATGGAACTGAGTGGTTTAGTTTTGTATTGCAAGTTGAACAAAAAGGAATTGCATCATGACTACATGCATTTCATTGGTCACTATTGTTTTAAAAAGAATTCTCAACAATCGGAAAATACAACATCAAGAACAGTAGCTTCAAAACAACAACAGTAGGTCAGGCAGCATCTGTACAATGAGAAACAGCATGCATGTTTTGGGTCCAAGACCTTTCAGATAATGAAAGGTAATCAGCCTGAAGTGTTAACTCTGTTTCTCTTCCATAGATGCTCCCTAACCTGCTGGGTACTCGCAGCACTTTCTGTTTTAACTTAATTTTCAGTAACAACTTGTACTTCTTTAGCATCTTAAGAGTGGTAAGTCATCTTGGGATAACTATTGCATTTTGTCATGTGTCAGAGACCAGAGCACTTCACCAGCCTGGGTGAAAATTGAACCCCAGCACAAAGTTTTAACAGCATTATTATAAATAAGTGAATTAGGAGGCTGAGGCATAATCAGCAATAACGTGCATTTGCAGAGACACTTTAACATAGAGAAAGCATCCCAAGACACATCAAATGAATGCTAACAAGCAATATTTGCCATTAATCCAAAGGAGAGACTAGGAGAGGATTAGTCAAGGAGGCAGTGTTCCCAAATCAAAGGACATTTGTATAATACCTTTCACATCCCTTTTGGATATCCCAAAGCACTTTGCAATAAACAAAGTAATTTCTGAAGTGAAGGTATTGTCATAACTTAAGAAATACAACAGGCATATTGTATGCAGCAAGAATGTAATAATTATAAGGCAGTCTGTTTCCACAACATGGGTTGAGGTTAAAAGTTAAGTATGACAGTCCTGGTTCTTTTTGTATGGTATTGTATGATTTTGATCATGTCATTGATACGATTCCTCTTTTCCACCTCGTGGGGGAAAACAAGTTAAACATGCCGTCCAAAAGACTGTACCTTTGACAGCATGACATTTTCTCAGTGCTGTAGTGACGTTCAGCCTTAACCTTAGACTAAAGTCTGAGGAGTGGGATTTGAACCGTAATCTTCTGAAAAAAGGCAAGATTGTGACTCACTGAACCACAGTTGATAGGGCAAAGACTCATTTTTTGGGGGGGGGGTTAATATAGAGTTGAAATAAAGGGTCCTGTGGAAGGAATTGGCAGATTATAAGTATATCACAAATTAATAACCCAAAGAAGTGGATTGAATTTAAAAACTGGAAATGTAAGCCAAACTTAAATATTTTTTCTTCATAAGTCCTTAAAATTAGGTTGGAGCTACCTGAAAGTGACCCAAGTTCTTTTCTTTTTCCATATTTAAAAAAAAATCACAATTCCACTTGATGTACCTTAGTGCTAAATTCAGTGAGCTTGGAATAACTTTTGCCAATGACATTGTACACCACTGCCTAACTGCAACACAGAAAATGAAATTATATTTCCCATGCTAGTTATGGCACACGGTGCTGGTTTCGTCCAAGCTCTGTTTGTTTGTCTATAGTTAGGGTATACTCCGATCCAGGGGATAGATTAGATTGAGCCTGTGAACTGTGACAGGAGGTTGGGATCAGCCTCGTCACTAGGAGAGTAGCCTATTGTTTGGCAATTTGCCTCTGTGTAGTTGTGCTTCATTAGCCACGTGGAAACAAAGTTGACCCAACCTGAGATGAACAGTCATTGGACCAATATGATCCACCCATTGTCCTCCCCAACCCCCGTCACTAAGAGCAAGTTAAACTGAGCAGCCTGCTCCTGCCTCAGTCTAACCCAGGAGGTAATAAAACCACTGAAAGCAATCATGGTGAAAGGTTATTTCTTTTATGGTGATATGTGGTGCAACTCACTGGCATCAGTTTGTCCACAGTTTGAGTCATTCCCCTGTGAGACAATGAACAATGTGCTTTGATCTAACATTGGGACAATCATGGCGGTATAACAATCCTGCTTCAGGCGGTGATTACATCAAATGGAATTTGATTAATTGGGAAGTGTGAATGTTTAACTGCAATACGTTTTTTTTAGTATTCTCCCAGTCCTTCCCCTGATATACAATATACTACTTAATCTGATCTCTTGCCATCTTGTGCGAGTGGGTAATGAGCTCTAACCTATCATTTAAACTTGATTTATGTGATTGGATGCTGGCAAGATCAGCACTTAGTGCTCTTCCCTAATTGCCCTGAGTGGCTTGCTCGGCTATGTCAGAGGGTACTTGAGAGGCAATAACATTTCTGGGGGCCTGGCTGATCTTCATTTCTGGAAGGACGTTGGTGGACTGGATAGTTTATTAAACAATTCTGTGGTTTCATGGGCACTATTACAGGTGCCAGCATTTTATTCCAGGTTCACTTAATGAACTGCATTTAAATTCTCCAGGTACCGTGGCAAGATAGGATATCCAAACCCTCTGTGTGGTTTCATTATCTATAAAGATAAAGGACTGAAAATAATGAAGGGAACATTTTTCTCACATGAACTGAAAGTGTTCAACATGTGTGGCCAAGGTCGTTAGGGGACGACATTATCGACAATACTAGGGATGTTTGATCTGGTGACGGTCCCCCCTTCTCACTTTGCCACTCCTTTATCGCCAAGTTCAGGTAACATTGGCAAATCCAGACCATTTATTTTGGTTGCGTAGTTAAGATAAAGGAGTTGCATTAACAGAACACCTCTCATCTCCTCATTAATACCCAAAACATGTTACAGATACAGTTTTAAACTAGAAAACAAAGGAATGGGCACATTGTCTAATGAGGAAAGGTTGGGCAGGCTAGGTTCGTATCCACTGGAATTTAGAAGAGGGGGATAGAATTTGAAAGAAACAAAACATCCCGAGAGGTGATAACTTCGTGGTGATCATGTTATTCTCTTGTGGGAGAATATAGAACTAGGAGGCATTGTTTTAAAGGTAGTGTGTTGCCCATTTAAAACAGATGAAGTGAAATTGTTTCTCTTGGGGTCATGAACCTTTAGAACTCTTCCTTGAAGGGCAGTGGAAGGAGAGCCTTTGCATGTTTTTAAGGCAGAAGTAGATGGATTCCAGATAACTAAGGAGTTTTCTGTGGGTGGATGGAGATGCAGTGTTGAGATTACAGTCATCTGTAGTAATCTCATTAAACCTGTCCAGATGACGGGTCTTGACCCAAAATGTTGACTGTCCATTTCCCTCCACAGATGCTGCCTGCTCTGCTGAGTTCCTCCAGCAGTTTGCTTTTTTTTCACCTGCAGTCTCGTGTATGTTCAGATACTACTTTATGAAAGAACTTGGATTGTGCAAAGCAGCATTTCCTGTTACATGTGTTATAAGTTGGACTTGCAGTGGTGAGAGAGTCCCTCAGGAGAAAAAAGAAATATGGAAGATCCCTCAAGCTTACTTGTCCATTCAGTAAGATTATGGCTGATTTATAATCGTGGCCTCACCCCACTCTCCTGTTGCTCCTCTCAATTCTTGATTTCCCCTGTTGCCCAAAATCTATCTCAGCTTTGAATCTATTTAGTGACTCAGCAACCACAGCTCTCTGTGGCAGAGCAATCCAAACAATCTCAATCCTTTGGGAGAAGAAATTACTCATCTGTCTTAAATAGGTGACCCTGAGTCGAGGCTCCCAAGTTTCATGTCCCCATAGAAACTTCCTCTCCACATCTACCCTTTTCAAGCTCTCTGAGGCTTGTGTTTATCAGAGATTGCCTCTCAGTCTTTTAATCCAAAGAGGGCACGAGCCCAATCTACTCAATTTTCCCAAAAAGTACATTGATTTTCAGTTTGCTTCCATGCACAGATGTACTCACATGCTGGTAACAGCTTGTAGAGTATGACGAGTGTAAAGTTAAGATAAGATATCTTTATTAGTCACATGTACATTGAAACAGTGTTTCTTTGCATAGTGTTCTGGGGGCAGTCCACAAGCATTGCCACGCTTCTGGCGCCAACATAGCATGCCCACAACTTCCTAACCTGTACGTCTTTGGAATGCGGGAGGAAACCGGAGCACCTGGAAGAAACCCATGCAGACACGGGGAGAACATACAAGCTCCTCACAGACAGTGGCCGGAATTGAACCCAGGTCACTGGCACTGTAATAGTGTTACGCTAACCGCTACACTACTGTGTAATCAGCAGTTGATTACATAGTGACTGATTCAAAACTACAAAAAGCACAAAAGAATTTGTTGTATACCTGCATGAATTCTATCAATTCAAGGGCAAGATTCTTTTAATAAACAGGAAAGATTACAGCGATGAAAGTATTTGTCATTTACCTAGTCATAACAAGTTCCAGCCTGCATATGCAGGTGGGGTGACAGTAAATAGGAAATGTGTCAGGCACAGCAAGGGCCATCTGATGGGTTTGTGAAACAAGCTGACGTGTTTTAAAAAACAAATAACTAGGCGTGTTGGTATTGCTTAATGCTAATGTCACAGCATTTCATTGGATGCTAACACCAGTCTTATCCCAGTGATTCCATAGATTCTTGTGTGCAAAGCTGAATAGTGGTATTGAATATCTCTCATTAAGCCAAGCAATAGTAGAAGGATGGAGACTTCCTGCTAAAGAAACAATTTCAAATAATCAGAACTTCAATATGAGGAGACGAAAGTGCACAGTGCAACATTAAAATTATGTTTTTGATTAATCGCTTCAAGATTTCCAATAAGAACCTAATTTAATCCACATTGTTGTTCATGTAGCATTGACTTTCACAGCCACTGGTGGAGGTCACATTTCATCACTTGAAATGCCTGAAAAATGCTGGGACTTCATTTGGGATGAATCACAGGCTGATTTTTAAATTGCAGGCAGCCATCCATACCATGAGTCGGATGGCTTTCACACAACAGGCTCTGCTCACGCTCCTGCAGCACAGTCATCTGTTTAAAATTTTAATATATTTAACTCTCCGTCCACTGCCAGAGGTAGAGACTTTCAGCCTGGATGTTTTGCCTTCTCAGTTGGAAGTAAGTTTCCATGATATTACTTCAGTGAAGAACATGCCTGAGTCAATAAGCAAATCTTCAAACTGTCTCCAAGCCAGAATAATTGCTCTATTTTTGTGGCTTTTGGAGAGCTTGCTTTGCAGATTCACTACTTGGTTTCTGACAATACTCAAAATGTCTCAAAAACGTGATAGGACAATTTGAGATGATAAAAGATGCTATATAAGTGTCAGAATAGATACTGTGGAAATGTATGTACTACTACAGGAGCCAACACCAACACACTACTGATCAGGTAGCCAAGTTGAGTGATGTTGGTTCAAAATCAAATATGGCTATTTTGAAAAGTTAATGTATATTTGATGTTATGAATTTTGGAATAATCTGCTATCAAGTGATGGGTGTAGGGTGATGATTAATGTCATTTTATTCTGAATCCCATTCAAAAAGCTCAGTGTTGTCTGGATTCTGAGTTTTAGCAATGGAATGTGAATTAAAAATGGGATTGGGTAAAAAGTCAGACACTGAATTTAGTTGTGCAATAACTAACCCTAAATAATCGAGAGCCACTTTTGATTTACTCAGTAGGCTGGCATTTCCTCAGGCATTTACAGGCCATCCCTGGGTTATAAATGCCTGACTTATGGACACCCCTACATATACACAAGCTCCCATAATATGACTAAATTCAAAAGTCTGATGTATGTACATTTTTGAATGGCAGAACTAGTCACCTTTCTCCACTTTCAGTCTTGTGTGCTTTTGATGCCATACATTACAATGCTGTGGAGGTGTGGTTACAAGACCAAGTGATTTTCCAACTTGCTGTCTGTCTGTAAGGAGTTTGTATGTTCTCTCCATGTCCGCGTGGGTTTCCACTGGATGCTCCGGTTTCCTCCCACATTCCAAAGTCATACGAGTTAGGAAGTTGTAGGCAAACTGTGTTGGTGCTGGAAGCGTGACGACACTTGCAGGCTGCCCCCAGAAACTCTACGCAAAAGATGCATTTCACTGTGTTTCCATGTACATGTGACTAATAAAGACATCTTATTAACTTGTGGACATCTGTAAAAACGGAACCTGTACCCAGGGATGGCCAGGTGGCAAACTCAAGGGGAATAAAAACCTGGATTTACTATTCTGTTGGTGGCACCAGGGATTGGAGTTTGGAAGTGTGAATGCAGTACCACCTGTAGCAAATTCCAAGATCAGATCAAAAAAAAACCTCCACAAGCAGTCTTACCATACTCCTCCCACCATGTGCTTAACATGGACCTGTTTTCTCAATGAATGTCAGGAGTAGCAGGAGCCACTTTTATGATTATTTGGAATTTTACAACACTGAAAGATCCCAGATCCATGGCTGCATTGATAGTCCCTTTCATTATTTCAAACGCTTCATCCTGAACGTTCTTTAATTTCTAGGGCCTAAAGGCTAACTTTCATGAATGCTCAACACCTTTGTCACATCACATCCTGAGCTGGTGCATTTTTTTAAAAAAAAGGCACTACCAATGAGGAGCCCCTGCTGATAAACTGTTTGTGCAATGTTAGCTTTGGGTCTGGGGTGGAAGGTGATGGGTCTGACCAGGGACTATCCCATCAGCTCCAGTTGTGCCTGTTGGTTTGGGTCACTTTTCGATGTGAATTCTCACCCATTTTACTTCCCAAGAGAAGTCTGTGTTATGGGGTTGAGGAAGATGAGCTTCTGCTGAGGACCCCAACGCTGCTTGACATTTTCTGGGCAGACTCTAACATATAATATCATGTGGTTTGATTGTATTCTGTCCGACAACTGCCTTGCTCACATAGTTATGTGGCTGGAGCCACATTTTGTGATGTTTGGCAAAGTTTGTTAGTCTCTGGAGAGTCAGCCCTGGCTTGAGAGCCTGTGGATTCAAGCTTCACTCATGATACTTGCGCACAAACATTAAGAGAAGGCGATGCTGTCATTTGACTGAAACATTACAGACCAACTATAGCCTGTCTCTCCACTCGGTGAACATAAAGGATATCCAGTCACTAAGAAGCTGATTTGTGAGGGTGGGAGGAGGGGGCAATGTCTAGGGGTTTTCTCCCCAAGTTCCTGTCAAGCATTTGTCTCTCAACCAATGTTTAAAGAAAAACAGATGAGCTTGCTGTTCAGTTCATTGCTGTTACCTTGCTGTGTTCAAAGTGACCGCCACATTTCCCACTCTATTTTAAAGATTGGCTATGAAGCATCTTAAAATAGAAAGTGAAGATGCCATGAGTATGGGAGTTCTTTCATTAAAACTGGATCAGGAATAATTTTGCTATTAATTGCTAGTTTTATTTTGTGCTCAGTTCGAAGTATGTATGGTTTATTTCCTCTCTGCAGGACTCACCTTGCACATGTTTGTAATTGGTTTATTATTGTCACATGTACTGGGATACAGTGAAAAGCTTTTGTTTGCATGCCATCTAGACAGATCATTCCATACATTAGGTAGTACGAAAGGAAAAAATGAACAGAATGCAGAATATTGTGTTATCATTACAAAGAAAATGCAGTGCAGGTAATCAAAGTGCAAGGGCCATGATAAGGTAAATTGAGAGATCAAGAGTTCATCTTTAGCAAAAAGAGATCCATTCAAGAGTCTTATAACAGCAGGATAGAAGCTGTCCTTGAGCCTGGTGGCATGTGTTTTCAAGCTTTTATATATTCTGCCCAGTGAGAGGGGAAAGAAGGGAGAATGTCTGGGGTGGGAGGAGTCCTTGACTATGTTAACTGCTTTCCTGAGGCATTGGGAAATGTAGACAGTCAATGGAGGGGAGGGGGGCTGGTCCTTGTGATGGACTGGGCTGCGTTCACAACTACTTGGAGTCTTGGGCAGAGCAGTTGCCATACCAAGCCATGATACAACTAGATAGAATGCTTGCTATGTTTAATTCTCCTGTGAGGGAATCTGCACTAGTTTCTGGCATGCAACTATCATTTTTGGCAAGGTGAGAGCAGCACTGGCTCAATGTCACCACCCAATGTCCTGCATGATTTGTATCTATTGCAAAGTAACCAGCACTGCATTGTGCAATGTTTTATTGTTTGACCTTCCTGTTTTAATCCTTCCCAGTCTTTGCCCTTGGTTTTCTCAGCCTTAAATGGTGGATTCCTTATCCTGAAACAACAGCCAGTGGTTGTAGACTCTCCGGCCAAGGGAAACGGCCTCTCAGCCTCCGTCTTGTCAAGGTGTGTAGGTTGGTAGGTTAATTGCCCCTTCAGTGTGTAGGTGAGTGGGAGAATCCTGAAGGGGAGATTAGGGTATGGTGAGAATAGGTTACTGGGAAAATTAGGAGAGCGAGATTGCTTTATGAACTGGCATAGACTCCATGGGCTGAAACGACCTCTAATGTTGTCAGGAAATATGAGATAATCTGAAACGTTCCAATACTGAAAATGATTGGCTTCTCCCCAATTCCATTCAGGCCAAATGGTGACCTCTAACTTCTCTCTCACTGCCTCCTGTTGCAACTCGAGCTGTAGCCCCCTGCCTGGTTTGGGCCCAATGCCTTGCTCACCATTGCTCTCTAAACCATCTTGGTTTAAGATGCCTAATCCTGTGTTGCAGGATTAGATCCTCACCTCGCACATAACCATTTACAGCCTTTCCTCTCTTGTTTTTTATGCTTTACTCCTTTTTAGCAATTTGTTGTTCTCTTGTATTTACCTTTTTAATCCACCATTCCCAAACTCAAGCAAGATTGGGTGCAAATTTTTATTTCTTCTGTATTCGTCTTAAAGACATTTGTCACTCTATCACAGGTTGATTTGGCTGCCTTGCTGATGATCTGACAGTTCAGTTTGATGTCTGAGTTTCAGTTTAGTGATGTGAAACCTGCCCTTTTTGTTGTGTTTGTCAGTGTAGACAACAGCTGAAGGCTGCATCGGGAGCTATTGTGCACATATGAACAAAGTTAGGCCATTCAGCTCCTTGAGCCTGCTGTTCCGAAGTCTGGGATCTGCCTATGGGTGGGGTGGGGAAGCAGCCCCAGTGATCATCTGAAGGAACAGGGCAGGCATTTGACCTGAGGTTGTGGGGAGGTATGTACATTTTCACTCCATTCACACATGCCTCTCCAAAGGCCAACAAATTTACCTTTGTATACACAATGTATTTTAGGCAAATTGTGGCCTTCATGTCTCTAATATCTCATCCATCAAAAATCAAACAACTTGGATACTGAACTTTAGTCTCCACAGCTCTCAAGGGCGAGAGGGTTTCAGATCTTTGCCACTCTTTTGTATGAAGAAGTGCATCCTGACTTCGCTGCTGAACCCCTGGTTGTTCTGGGCTTCTTTTTCCACCCCCCCCCCCCCCCGCAATGCCCCCCCCACAGAAATGCCACCAGCTTGTTGAAGGGGTGACTGGTAACTTCCAGTTGAAAATTGGCTCAAACAGAATGCACTGAACTTTGGTTTAAGGTCAACTAGCAGACTCTGACCACAGTCCTAGGGAAACGATTGCAGCTGCCTTTATAGCAATTTGCGGGTTCAGAAAGCTTTTCAAAATGGATTCTTCAATCTCAAGCAACTAACCACAGCATAAAGCAAATATACAATTAGCTATGCTTAGGACAACCTCACTTCACAAATAGACACTAAATTCTTTCTGCATGGGTGTGGCATATTCCTGTGGAAGATGACATTGTCTGCGGGTTGCAACTAAATGATGCCAGGTGGTGCTGGTGTTTTAGCACAGAAGAGGCCAGCATAGATCTGCCTTGGTCATATTGAGGCAAGCTTGAGGGACTGAGTGGCCCCCTACTGCTCCTGCGTTCTTGTATTCGTGTGTGTTTTACCAAGTAGGTAATTAACATTCACGTTTTACTTGCTTTTAGACTTCAAAAATCAGAAAGGGGCTGGAGATGAGATGAAGTGAGATGGTTGGACAATGGATGTATTGGTGCCAAGACAAAGACCAGCAGAAAGATTTCACTTTATAATTTAGTACAGGTCCAAGACCGATATTTTAAAATTTATTTATGAACAGTTATGAGGGCATAAAGTCAGAGCTAGCTAAAGTGAACTGGCTGATTCGAATAAGGTGATGCAGTAGCAGACATTTGAAATCTTTCAGAATACATAGAATAGGTAACAAAATGCGATGGGGAAGACCCACCATCTGTGGTTAACTTGAAAAAAGTTCAAGGTAATATCAAAGTTGGAGAGAAAATATATAGTTCCCCCAACAGGTGGCAGGTCAGAAGATTGGACAGAATATGAAAAAGCAACAAATGGCTAAAAGTTTAACAAGGAAGGAAAAACCAGCTTAACAGATAAAACTAACTAGAAATACAAAAATAGAGAATGAAATCTTTCAAAATTGCTTTGAATATTTATTTTAAGAGTAATAATGTGATTATTTGCCCTGTAGAAATTGAGGAATTAAATATTAAAGTGAATTGGGGGAGAAAAAACTTGAAATAAACAGGTATTTTACCTCGGTCTTGACTATAGAGAATACAAATTACATTAGCTGTAAACTGGGAACTGAAAGGCAGGATAAAGCTAGGGAATATTACAGTAATTCAGGAAGTAATATTGCAAGCGGACATCTGAGTCCTGGTGAACTTCAACCTAGGATCTTAAACTAAAAGGCTAGTAAGACACATAATGCATTGGTTTTAATTTTCCAAAATGCCCTAAATTTGGGGAAGGTTTCATTAAACTGGAAAACATCAAAAGTAATTCCTTTATTCAAAAATGGAAGAACACAGAAAGCAGGAAATTATAGACCAGTTAACAGATATAATCGGTGAAATGTTAGTTATTAAAGGACACTTGGGGAAAATTTAAAAGTAATTGGGCAAAGTCAACATGAGTTTGGTGAAAGGGAAATCATTGGTGTTTATTTGAAGAAGTAACATGTGCTCTAGATAAAGGGGAACCAGAGGATGTGAAATTTCCAGAAAGCATTTAATTAAAATGCCACATCAAAGGTTATTGTGAAAATAAAAGCTAATATTGTAAGAAGTGACATTGTGGGCAGAAAACTGGCTGACTAACATGAAACAGTAGGCATAAATCGGTCTTTTTTTTCCTGGTTGGTAAGAAGTAATGAGTGATGTGCATGGGAATTGGTGTAGTCCTTTTTACAATTTTGTACAATTGATGACGAAGGGGCTGAAAATCTATTTGCTATATATACTGATGAGACAAAGGCAAGAATGTAAGCTGGGAAGAGGTCTTAAGGAGACTACAAAGGGATATGAATGGGTTAAATGTCTGGATAGTGTATAATGTGGGAACATGTGAAGTTTCCATTCTAACAGAAATTTTTTAAAATGCATATTATTGTAAGTGGTGAGAGATTGCAGGGCTCTAAGGTATAGAGGGATCTTTGAATCCTAGTGCATGTATTACTCTATCAAATGATTTGCAAAAGACTAGCATGCAGGTAGAGTAAGTAATTAGAGAAGGTAACAGAATGTTTTCTTTCCTTTCAATATTTTTATTAATTTCAGATAAGTAGTACAAAATGCATGAAACAGAGGAAAAAAATTACAAAATAGATTATATTGAATCACACTAGAAATCACAATGCTTCATATCGATTTAAAAAAAATCAATTGATATTGATAAGTTGGAATAATTTTATTATAAAAAAAATCTAACCCCAAGAATGTTTTTATTACCACAAAAAGTAGGGAGGTTACTCTTCAATTATATGGGATGTTGAAGTATTGTGCACATTATTTGTCTAATTTATTTAGGGAAGAGTGTTCATGCACTCAAAGCAGCTAAGAGAAAGTTTACTAGACTGAAACTTAGAATGGGTAGGTCAGCTTGTGAGGAAAGGTTGGACAAGCCAGACTTGTATCTACTAGAGTTTAGGGGAGTGAGAGAGGGTACTTGGTTAAAAAGGATGTGATCCTGAGGGGTCCTGACAGGGTGGATATGGAGAGGATATTTCCTCCCAAACTACAGGTCACGATTTGAAAATAAGGGGTCACCCATTTACATCGGATGAGGTGAAATTTTTTCCCCT
>JARFYF010000112.1:10980891-10992628 GCA_030265395.1 Rhina ancylostomus | reverse complement strand
TAGTAGATTTTTATTGTTTATCAGAAATATTGGAGGTGTGGTGCACTGGTACATTGGAATACAGATAGATTGTGTTGGTTCATAAAGGTAGCCATAGGCCTGGTCTCTCATTCTTCTCAATGCCACCATAGAGAAGCAATAATAAAAAATATTTCTTTATTGGATAAATAGCATTAAATGTAGATTCAGCAGAGTCCATGTACAATTCAGTGGGTAAAAGCCAGGTCCAAACTAATCTGGTATCTCAAGATTGTCCTTTGGCTGTTATCAGAGACTGGAGGGGAAAGGTGTGGAAGGATTTAGAAATGGGGGTCAGGGTTTGAGAATCGAGTTGTTGGTTAACTGGGAAATGGCACAAGCCCACAGGGGTGATGGGGGAATGGGACTCGATGACAATAAGAAAGTGAGCCCCAGGACCTCGTGCTTACCAGGGATGCGAATAGAATAGACAAGTCCAGTGTCCTCTCTCCCTGCTGCTGGGTTGCATTCAGTATCACTGTAATCTTCTGCCTTGAGGACCATGGAAGCAAAAAAGTCTCTAGGTTTGCTTTTTATTTGTGTTCTCTGAGCTTCTGTCTAATTGCTAAAACATTTTTTTAACAAGGAGCCACCTTCAATGAGCAGTGAGGTAACCAGAATGTAACTAATCTCTCACCAGCAGCTAATACATATTCCTAATTCAAATTTTAAAACACAGATTAAGACCTGCATTAATACAGGATATTTCAGTGCATCCCAAAGCACTTTACATTTCAAAATTGCCTCTGTGCCTTTGTCGCTGTTTTATTATTGATAATGCACAGCAAGTTTCCACAAACAGAAATGTGACAATGACCAGGTATGTCCTTTAGTGATGTTGATTGAAGGGTTACATACCATTAAGGATACCAAGCATAACTTCCAGGTTCTTCTTTGAAATAGGAAGGTAGACCTCTACCCGAGAAGGCAGACTGGTCCTTGGTTTTACATGTTATCCTAAAGACAGCATTCCCTCACAACCATGCAGGAAGGTCAGCCAGATTATTGCATTGATGCCTCTGGACTGGGGTTGGAAGTACCAAGAAACCCCACCACCACCCCACACCTACTAATCAGGTGTAGGGCTGAAAGGTTAGCTCCCTTATGACTGTACATTTGGGGGAACAGTCATACCTAAATTCACATCTGACATCATTTAGAAGATTGAATCCAATCTGGAGCATTACCGTCTTATCTCCATAGATGGTTGTGAACTCATCTTACACATAGAATGCAATTCCTTTGCTCGGGTTGTGACTATTATTGAAAGTTTGTAATTTACTGCTATTTAACCCTGTTAATACTTGTATTGATTTGCTGGACTGTGCTAATTCGTTCTCTTTCCGTATTCCAGTTGAGAACGGGGCACACTGTGAATTTGCAAACCTAAGGGATCTACTGATCCGGTAAGACTCAAAGCTTTCATTTCTTTAAGCACAAATTGGAATTAATTTCTTCAATGTTTTCAGACTAAGCAAATTCAGCATTTAAACAGAATCGGTATTCCCAGTCATTGGGCTGGATTGGCACGTGAATCGAAAACTAGAGGGCATTAGTTCTTAATCTTAAATTGAAGGTGAGAGGGGAAAGGTTTAAAAAGGGACCCAAGGGGCAACTTCTTTACGCAGAGGATGGTGCATATATGGAATGAGCTGCTAGAGAAAGTGGTTGAGGCAGGTACAGTAACAACATTTAAAAGACACTTGGACAGGTCCATGGATAGGAAAGGTTGAGAGAAATATTTCAAAAAAGCACAGTAGTTTGAGAAGGAAAAAAAAGATGGATTTAACACGAGTTTCTCTGCTGTCCAAGGTGACAAGAGGGTGATGATTATTTGTGAGGTGACAGCATCAGTACTGGTGGGATGATGCAATTACATCAGGCTTAAGTGCAAAAGGGCCATTGACCACACTGTCAGCCAAGGAGTTGAGGTTGGTTAGAAGGTTAATGCAGAAGGTTCAGAGTCAATAATACAGCAAAGCTCATTGGTTCAACAGTGACCATGAGGCTTATTAAGAGATGTTGCTTGAATCTTAGCTGCAAGATCCATTTGCTGCAGTTTGTAGACAAACTGCAACAAATGGATCTTGCAGCTAAGATTAGAGCAACATCTCTTCATAAAAGCAGAATTAATAGTTCGGTAAAATGCACTGTGGAGTCTGAGTGCATCATCCAAATTTTGTGCATATAATCAATCCAGTTGTAGCTAAGCATTGTTGAATAGCTTGCTCATCAATCACCTTAATTCTGGCTGAGAATAATGTTGAGATTTACCAAGGTGCTGCCTGGATTAGAGGGTATGAGCTATGCAGAGAGGTTGGACAAACTTGGGGTTGGTTTGTCTAGAGCATCAGAGGCCGAAGGGAGGCCTGACAGAAGTTTATAAGATCATGAGAGATGTAGATAAAGTACACAGTCAGAACATTTTTCCCAGGGTAGAAATGTCAAGTACTGGAGGACATGCATTTAAGGTCAGATGGGAAAGTTTAAAAGGAGGTATGCAGGAAAAGTTTTCTTTTGTTACACACAGAGGCTGATAGGTGCCTGGAACAGGCTGCTGGGGGAGTGGTAGAAGCAGATGGGATAGTGACGTTTAAGAGGGTGTTGGATAGGTACACTAATATTGCAGGGAATGGAGGGATAGGATCACATACGGCCAGAAGAGAATTGGTTTAAATCAGTTGGTGTTCAACGCAGACTTTGTGGGCTGAAGGGCCTGTTCCTGTTATACACACACATATATAACTTTATCTTTTAATCTTTGCCTATAATCCTCCTTGTTCTTCCCTGCCAAGCCTTCAACATCTTCACATTATGATTTCATTTTCTCTCCCTCCCACAGTGAAATCAAAATATTTATGCAAGATGCAAATTTGTTTATTTTTCAGTCCCTCCTTTTCCTGAACCCCTCATCCCAGTTATTAGCACGAATAATGTTTCCTCTTTAACTTCCCGAGGGATCCTGACAGGGTAGATAGGCAGAGGATGTTGCCTCTCATGGAAAAATCTAGAGCTAGGGTCACTCTTTACAAAATGAAAAGGTCACCCATCTAAGGCAGAAATGAGACAATTGTTTCTTTTCTGTCAGAGGAGTGAGTCCTTAGAGTGCTCGTCCTCAAAATGACGGTGGAGGCAAGAGTCTTTGAATGTTTAAGACCGAGGTAGATAGATTCTTCGTAGGCAAGTGGATGACTACTCACCAAGGGGAGATGGGAACAAAAATAATTACACCATACAAGCCATAATCTTATTTAATAGACAGAATGGGTGACTTGCGCTGTTATTTTGTATGCTTCCTCCTGATTCACGGCTGTCATCAGTTTATCTCTGCTCATGGAGTCTGCCTGAGTATCCCAGAAGATCATCTCACCATATGACCAACCAATGCGTCAATGGTTGACTGACCTCCAAAGCTTGGTTGTTCATTTTAATTCAGGTCATTCAGCTATTCTTTGTGGGTGTTTTTTGCTTGTTTAAATCCATTCACGTGGTCTACCAGATAATTGGTACTTGTCAAATAACTGGGAAGTGAGATAATTGGAATTCTTGGTCACTTAGGCATGCATTGCTTTGGAAGGTATGCTAGATACAGACCTCAAGTTATATAAAATGATGCAAAAGGAAAAATCTTCTATATAGCCCTTTTCACAACCTCAGAACCTCTCAAGATTTAGCCAATAATACTCACAGTTACATATTGATAACATGGGAATAAAAACAGAAAATGCTCAGAAGGCCAGGCAGCATCTGAGGAAAGTAAAATGGGGTTAACACTTCAGTTGAGAATTAAGAAAGAAGAAATAAGTTAGTTTTAAGTTACAGAGAGCTTGGGGGATGGATGGATAGGAGAAAGGGAATATTTTTGATAGGGCAAGATCAGTGTTGCCAAGGGAATAAGCTGTAGTTGAAGTCATCCTGTTGGTAGGTTATTGACAGCAGTTAGGAGAGAAAGAAAACACAAAGAATGGAATACAAGACTAAGAAATGTAGAGCTGTAGGAAATGTCCAGCAGGTGCTGGTGGAGAAAGCTGGTACTGATATCTATGGGAACATAGAACAGTACAGCATGGGAACAGGCCCTTCGGCCCACAATGTCTGCACAGAGCGATGCCAAATTAAATTAAATCCATTTGCCTGCACATGATCCCTGTCCCTTCATTCCCTGCATATTCATGTACCTGTCTAAATGCCTCTTAAACACCAGTATTGTGTCTGCTTCCACCACCACCCCTAGCAGCACATTCCAGGCACCCACCACACTAAGTGAACAAAACAAATCCTACCCTATACATCTTTTTTAAACTTTCCCCCTCTTACCATAAAGCTGTGTCCTCTAGTATTTGACATTTCTACTCTGGGGGGAAAAACACTATTGATGCCTTTCATAAACCTCTATAATCTCCTCTCAGCCTCTGACACTCCAGAGAAAGCAATCCAAGTTTGTCCAACTTCTCCTTATAGCCAATACTCTCTATTCCAGGTGGCACCCTAGTGAACCTCTTCTGAACCCTTTCCAAAGCCTCCAAAATCCTTCCTGTAATGGGGTGACCAGAACTGCATACAGTATTTAAAGGGTGTCCTAACCAAAGCTGCAATAATGACTGCCTGATTCTTGCACTCCATGCCCTGACTGATGAAGGCAAGCATGTCATATGCCTTCTTTACCATCCTATCTACTTGTGTTGCCTTTCAGGGAGTTATGGACTTGGACCCCAAGCTCCCTCTGTACATCAGTGCTCCCAAGGGTCCTGCCACTTACTGTATACTTCTCCCTTACATTTGGCCTTCCAAAATGCAACACCTCACACTTATCTGGATCAAACCCCATCTACCATCTTAACCCATATCTGCAGCTAATCTATATCCAGCTTGTATCCTCTGACAACATGCTTCACTCCACTGATTTTTGTGTTATCTGCAAACTTACAAATCAACCTACCCCACTTTTTTTGTCCGAATCATTTATATATAATCACAAACAAGAGGTCCCAATACTGATCCGTGCAGAACACCACTGGTCACAATTCTCCAGTCAGATCTACACCCCTCCACCACTACCCTGTTTTCTATGGGCAAGCCAATTTTGAATCCAAATCTACAAAGTCATCATGAATCCCATAAGTAAAACTCAAAATTTTTTGTATCAGGAGTAGGCCACTCAGTCTCTTCAGCCTTCCCCACCATCCAATAGGACCAATGGTTGATGTCCTCCACTGTGCCAGTTCCCTATAGCCGTCATCATTCTGATCCTTCAAACATTTATCTACTTCCTCTTTAAATACCCCCGGTGGTTCAGCCTCCACAATCCTCCAGGATGGAGAGTTCCAGAGATTCACCACCTTCTGAGGAGTTGCCGAGAACCTCAGTTTTAAATGACCACCTTCTAATCTTGTAACCAAGTCTTCTTGTTTGAGATTCTCCAATTAGTGGAAACTTCTCAACGTGTACTGTCTTGCATCCTATGTGTTTCAATAAGATCATCCTCTATCCTTCTAAATGTCAAACAATGTACATCTAATTTCTTTAGACCTGCATTGATACCATTTGAAAAGCAGTTTAAAAAAAACTAGTAGCCCCAAATCTCTAGCAGGGCAGAATATTTTTAAATCATTTAGTGTGTACTTTTTCTTAAACTTTGAAGTCTGTCTATAATTCTGTGTTAATTGATTGCAAATGTTGAAGAACATCAAGGAAAATTCTTGTTAACTTGTATTAATGCAGATCTAATGTTAAAGTGATCCCCATATCAATGTAATTAAAGGTTACATTCTTTTTCCACACACCTTCAGTGCAGAAAGATGCTGTTCACTTTCTTTTTGGTGATAAATGTTCACACAGATGGAATTCATTCTCCCCTTAAAAGGGATATGTCTGGATACTGTCAGTAATATTTGAATCATTTTCTCTTTTTCTGCAATATCAGATTTCCTTTGACCAATACTTATTTAAATTTGTGATGATATTGTGAATCTTATTTCAAAAATGCATTACTTTTTTCTTACACTCAACAATTTAATATTAACTAATTAGTTAACTAAATATTAGTGTAATATACTTGATAAACTGCCACATAACCCAGGCTTTATATACATCAGTTAACTGATGTTTGCTTTTATCTGTCACCCACATATGTAATTAATTACATCAGTGGAAGTAACTAAAAATCATGTTTGTGTACACGTTCACATGTACACTGCAGAAAAGAATACTCCATATATGCTGGTGCTAAAGACAGAAAAATACTAACAAAGCCTGCTACTACAAATAGTAGATGGTCGGATGCAGCATAGACAAGGCTTTGTACTGTTTAATGATGCTGCAGAAAATACTATAACACTAATTTTATAATACTGAGAAATATGAGGATTAAGAAATTAGTGATGAGGTCATCTAGTGCCTCTTATCCACTCCATTGCTCAGTAAGTTAATGGCTGATGTGATCTTAACACTCCATTTTTTGTTAAAACCAGTCTCCTGCAGTCCAAAATATATCTGATCACAGCCTTGACCATACGTACTAACTCAGCATCCACATCTCTCCTGGGTAAAGAATTCCATACATTCACAACCAAGAGAAGAAATTCCAGCTCACCTCTGCCTGGAAAGTGGGTCCCTTTATCCTGATACCCCTGGTTCCAGATTCCCCCAGCTGGGGATACATTATCACAGCAGGTAACCCATCAGATTCTTAAATGCCATCACTGAGATTATCTCCAGAGAGTTTAGACTGATTCTAAATCAGAGGCTCAATCTTGCCTCATAAGACACCCCCAACCACACCTGGACACTGTTTTGTAACTCCACTGTGGCATTACGTCAAAGAATCATCATAGCAGTTACAGATTAAAAGTACTCATTAATTCTAGACCCAAGGCAGGTAGTGTTGTTACTGGTGAAGGTGTCTCATCCAGCAGTAATACTAACGAGTGAGAGCTTTCGCCAATGTCCATGACCACATTGGGTCAGGCTTGGGGAAAACCCAGAGTCCGCAAGCTTGTCCCTGTTGCTTGGAGTGCAAAAATCTTACATCGGTATCCTGGGAACAGGCTTGGTTCATTGCCTTCAGGGTAAGAGCAAGCTGAACTTAGCGTTAACTTCAAGGCCAAATCCTGTTGGAATCCAAACTGAACCACATCAGTATAAAGGTAGCTGAGAAGGCCATTCCATCGGATTTCTCCAGCCAGACACTTTGCTGATTTTCTAAGTATGCAGCTGTAAAATATTTAGAATTTCAAATGGAAGCAAGTCCGTCATCCCTTTCAGTCTGTGTTGCTGTTAGTATTTTCACCATCTGTCTTTAAACGTTGACCTTATCTTGGCTTCCATCATTAACTCTGTTACTGTTTCACATACTTCTGAATTGTCCTCAATCTCTTAACACTCAATCAATATCCTGCAACCCACCTTCCACGTGCTCTTGATCCTAAGAAGTAGCCGGTCTCTGTTTACTCTGCTTCATCCCTTCAACTCTAATGAAATTGCCAAGTAATCACCTTGATTTTCTTCAGACCTTTCACAGAGAATTTTATTCACTCATTCAGGCAGTTTCCTTGTGAATTTGTGCTGTAACCTTCCCATTCTCTTTCCTGTCCCGTTGTGCCCATAGCTTAGGTCTGAAAGGCTTTGTAATCTCACCTTTAAGATTAGATTGCCTGGAAATTGGCCTTCCCCTCTATCCAATCACTTAGTCAGTGCAGTCTGTCTGAAGGTCCACTACTAAACAATTGGTAGAGCAGCAGGCGTGGGAGATGGGATTGGGAGTGAGACCTGTGCGTTGGGTGGAGCAAAGGGAATGAGGATTGATTGATGAGTAGATGGGTCTGGGCAAGGATCAGCTGTTCTGATGTAGGATTGACAGTCGTGGTTGGGGCAGAATTGCTAGCATGGCAATGGGTAGGGTGTGGCAGTTGCTAGGTACAGTAGCCATGGAGCAAGTGCAGTCATGGTGGGGAACCTTGGCAGCACAAGAAGCAATTGATCTGGTGTCCTGGTGAGGGTGGATTTGGTCATGGGTTAGATCAGAACAAGGGGTTGGATCTCAGTGAAGGGGTGTAATTGGTATTTAGGGTGGTGGGGCATCAGTAGTCAGGGGTGGTCTGTTGGTGGGCAGAAGGATGCCAGTGAGTGGGTAGGGGAATCAGGTTGGCAGTATCTGTGGGTAGGGATCATATCAGATTTGTTGAGCACAATCTTCCCTTAGGAAGTCTGCACTGGCTCCTTCTAATTATTTTTGTCATCTGCATACCAAGTCATTTTGCCATTAATTAATGAATCCAAACTTTCCACTATTCAGTGGTTTGTCAGTCAAGGTGCTGAATACCAGGGATAACCTTGAGTAGTCTTGGGAAAGGGAAGATGATCGAGGAGGTACAAATGGATAAACAGGGAGTATTGGAGTAACGGAAATCAACAGTCTATTAAACCCCTACAACTGTCCATTTCCCTCCATAGATGCCGCCTGATCCTCTGAGTTCATCCAGAATCTTGTTTGTTGCTCTACATTAAATCATCTGCTAATCATAGAACAAAATGGGAAATATAATTAGAAGTGATTTTTTTAAAAACTCCACCTGTCTGAGTTCTCTTCTGATGAAGCACCTGTGATAATAAGAAAATCCAAATTATTCATTGTATTGAAGCTTGAGAGTCACTTTTACAATGAGCAGGCACTTCCAAATCCTGATGCACCATTTTCACTGTTGCCAAAGCCTGTGTTATATAAATACTGTCATGTACAAATAAAGCCATTGTGACGTTAGTCACTCCTACAGTGTGAAGACATTTCCGCTATGCTATTGTTTAAGTCGATTAAGTCCAATAATAACTAGCCAGTCTCCTGTGGTTTCACTCACAGCATGTTGGAGAATATTAACATGGAAATGTTCTATATCTTTGTTGGCATGATGAATATCTTCTTGTGATTCTACATCTGCCTTGTTTTCAGTGGAGGTGTTATCAGTGTAAGTCCATCTGACCTTCCCTCAGATGTTTATTTGTGCTCATTTTCATTTTGAAATTTTTTTGGCATGGTCTGCCGTGGAAGTGGTTCTACATTGGATTGAACTTGATGATTAGATTACAGGCAGCTAACAGATTAACAGAGAAGTCCCTCATTTCAAACACACTATTACTGTTGCTTTGCATTCAGTGGAGATTTAATGCCTCACGAGTTTGAACATAGGTAGTGATGGACACACGCTCAATGTGGGATGAAGACATTTTTGGTGATTTCCTTTCTACTTAACAACCCTTTTGCTCTTAAGACTGAAAATTAAAAATATACACTCTTGGAGATTTAAACCTCAGTCAACAATAACAGAGCAATTTAATCTCAAAACACTCTGCAATGCTTCACTGGACTATTATCAAACATTATTAATGTGGAGCTAAAAAATAATTCAGGCAGTTGGCCAGAAATTGGTCAATGAGGGAGGGTTCTTTTAATGTTGTGTTAGCTGGAAGGGTTTAGGGAGGGAATTCCAGAGCTTGGAGTCTTGGCTGTGAGGCAGTAATGTGAATGATAGAGTAACTTTGGAGATTGTGAAGAGGTCAGAATTGGAGGAGTGCAGAGATCTCGGTGCATCACAGGTCTGGATCCACACTCTGTGTCTGTAAATGCTGAGATTACCACACTGGAGGCTGAAACTCCACATTTATCTCTCAGTCCCAACCACCCGGACTTTGCTCAGCAGTCATCTTTCTGCCAACCTCAGTCATCAAGGTGATGAGACCATTTCTCATCAGGGTTACTCGTCTAATAAGTTGAAAGGCTTGAGGACAATGGTTCGAATTGTTCAGACATGGTTGGAGGACACAGCACACATTTTATTGCAGACAAGGTCATTCTTTGTGTCCTTCCTCAGTTTCCATCTTCTCGACAACAGGAGGATTAACAGATTTGCTCAGCTGTTTAGCTCGTTCTCTGCCATACTTTATTTGTACTTAAGGTTCCTCTAACCCGATGTCCAGCCACAGTTCACTAAACTTCTAGTAGCGTGGCACCTTGTCAATTCCTGCATCAATTCAGTATTCCCCAAGCCATTTTGAGAACTGCTCTTTCCACAAATCTTCCTCCCTGCAATCCTCTGAGACAGGAAATAAGAGGAGGAGGATCCCAGATGGCAGCATACGTTAGGAAAGATCTGAAGCAGTCAGGGCAAAAACTCAGTTATTCCTTTTCAGACCAGCCAAAGATACCTCCCTGGGAAGGATGGCCAATTTGCTACTGGTATTAGTGAAATATTAGAGCTGGTGATCCCATCGCTATCCTGCAGACTCTGAGCACTCCTGACTTGCTGGGTTGAGAATCCATGAGCTACCAGCAGACGTAATCCCCTCTGACAATGCTGCAAAACAAATCAGCTATGTGGATGGAAACTGGGCCACCGCTCTTGCCTGGACAAATTAGTGGGACCGAACAGCGACTTGCAATAAGTTCTGAAGTCACTATCATTAGGGACGGGTGTGCTGCTTCATTCAGGTTTGTATTCACGGTACAGGCTATCCCCAGGTTATAAATGCCTGACACACATAGATAGGAATGAGCTCCCATAGTATTAAATTCAAAAGTCTGACGTACGTACACAAGTTCATTCCTACGAACCGCAGAACTAGTTTCCTCCCTCCACTTTTAGTCATTGTCCATTAAGTTCACTTTCAAGTTTATGGTTATGGGCACACATGCCCAGGGTATAAATGCCATGAGAATTAGCTTTTGTCAGCAGCAGCACCACAGTGCATTACCAACATGACAAACATAAATAATACATAATGCATGACACAATAAGCAAAAATAACGATATTAGTGAAAGTTGACGGAAATAAAGTCAGAGGTAGAATTAAGGATTTTCCAAGTCAGTTCAAGAACCTGGTGGCAGTGGGGAAGAAGCTGTTGTTGAACCTTGAGGTTTGGGTCTTCAGGCTCCTGTACCTCTTGCCTGATGGCAGCATTGAGAAGAGGGCACGGCCCGGGTGGTGGGGGTTCTCAATGCTCAGTTTTATGTGCTTTTGATGCTATGTTACCATATCGAGTGATTTTGTGTCTTTTCCAAGTTAAGGACATTAATAAAAACTGTCATAACCCAGGGACGACCTGTATTTAGCAAAATTACCTACAAGGTAATTTTTCTTCTCACGTCCTACCTCCAACAATTTCCTTATCATGTTTTATCACTGACAGTTTCGTGTTTAAAATATTCATCCACTGATACAATGAGGCAACAAGGAAACTTTCCACAGCCCACTACATCTTACATAGAGAAAGGATTCTTGTGAAAAGTCACCAGAGACTATTAAGTGATCTACCAGAAGATCACAAGACCACATCTATCAATGTCTTATGGATTGAATTACCAGCAAATAGAGGGGGTAAAATTAGAACCAGTTTAATCTGGTTTCTGTGTTTCCACTCTATATTGGAAACACTCAGTTCGCCTGTTTGAACCATTTAGTATTCTTTGTGACATGGTGGGCTCCAACTAACCAGGGTTAAATTTTACAATCAAATAAACATTTCTGAGTGATTCAGAACCATTCTTTACTTTACAATCAGTTACTTTATTGTTTTGTTTAGTTAATAGCAGTTCAATAAAAAAAACATATCCACTCTATGTTGCAAACACCCAATTAGCCCATTTAAACCATTTCTGTCTCTAAGAAATAAAAAGTTGATTTACACCTATTTTTGGCCAAAAATACAAAATAAAGTAATTAACAAATT
>JARFYF010000112.1:10772989-10785225 GCA_030265395.1 Rhina ancylostomus | reverse complement strand
TTTTCCTGTCTTCAGTTCTGAAGAAGGGTCCTGACCAAAAACATTGACCACCTGCTCTTCTCCACAGATACTGCCTGGCCTGCTGAGTTCCTCCAGCATCGTAGTGTTTTTCATCTAGATTCGAGCATTTTTAGTCCTTTGTTTCTCCGGCATTTTATCATTTGCCTAGGTGACATGCAAACAAAATTTTTCACTGTTTGGGAGACCAGCGGATTAGATTTACCAGCTGCTGCAGAGTTGCAAGAATCTCCTGCTGTTACCTGGAAGGACCTTCACAATAAAATTGCTTCATCACAAGAGCAATATCTATAAACATTTTAAGCAGTATTTATCACAAAGATCCATTTTATTCCAAAACTACAGAAAACTGAGAATCAGACAGTCATGGAGTAATACAGCTTGGAAACAGGTCCTTCAGCCCAACTCACCAATGCCAACCATGGTGCCCACCAAGCTAGTCCTTAGTCTATATTGGACTATATCTCTCTAACCCCCCCCTCCTATCCATGAATTTATTCAAATGTCTTTTGAATGTTATTGTACCTGCCTCAACCACTTCCTCCGGCAGTATACACAGACCACCCTCTGCGTGAAAAGTTGCCCAAGGCTCCTATTAAATCTTTCACCTCTCCAAATCCTTGCCCTCTAGTTGTTAGTTCCCCTATCCTGGGAGAACAACTATGTGCGGTCACCCTATCTATACCCCTCATGATTTTATACACCTCTCAGGCTCCTTCACTCCAGGGAAAAAGCAGTTCCAGCCTGCCCAACCTCTTCCTATAACTCAGACCCTTGAGTCCTAGCAGCACCCTCTTTCCACTTTAATGTCATCTTTCCTGTAAGAGGGCAACCAAAACTGTACACAATACTCCAAGTGCTGTCTTATCAAGATCTTGTACAACTGCAACACAAATTCCCAACTCCTATACTCAATGCCCTGACTAAAGGCCAGCATGCCAAACACCTTTAGCATTCTGTTTACCTTTGACACTGCTTACAGCAAACTATGTTCCTGTACTCCCAAGTACCAGTGCCCAGTCCTACCCTGGTTTGACTTCCCAAAATGTAACACTTCACACTGATTCAAGTTGAAACCCATTTGCCAATCTTTGGCACACTTAACCAACTGATCAAGATCCCCTGGTAATTTTTGATAAACTTTTTCCACTGTTTATAATGGCACCTATTAGTATCATCCACAAACTTAGTAGCCATGCTTTGTACATTCATCACATCCAAATTATTTATATCAAGAATGAAGAAGAGATCCCAGCACCACCCTGTGGCACACCACTGGTCACAGACCTCCAGTCCAAGAAACAACCTTTGAGCAGCCTCTACTTCCTACCATCTTGCCAATTACCAATCCAATTAGCCATCTCTCCCATGCAATTTAACCTTCCAGACTAGCCTGCCATGCGAGACCTTGTCAAAGGCCTTGTTAAAGTCCACATTGACAATGCCCACTACTCTACCCTCATCTATCCTCAGAGTTACCTCTTCAAAAAAAACATCAGACATGCTTTCCCATGCAGACATGCTAACTATCCCTAATTAGACCTTGCCTATCCAAATGTTGATAAATCCCACTCCTCAGAATCCCTCCAATAACTTACCCACCATTGATGTCAGACTCAATAGCCTGTAGTTTCTGGATTGTCTTTGCTGCCCTTCTTAAATAACAGTATAAGGTTAGCCACCCTCCAGTCATCTAGAACTTCACCTGTGACTAAAGATGAAGCCAATATCTCTGCAAGGGCTTCAATTTTTTCCCCTAGCTTCCCACAAAGTCTGAGGATCTGGGGATTTATCCACCTTTAGGAGTTTTAAGGACACCAATACCTCCACACTGCTAATTCATATGTGGTACAAGACTTCACTCAATACTCTCATTTCTTTGGCATCTATCATTTTCTCCACAGTAAAATCTATGGAGAAATGCTCATTAAGAATCTCGCCCATCTCTTGTGACTCCACACGTAGGATGGCCATCCTGACATCCTCAGGACTTTTGACGATGTCAGACTGGTAGATTTTCCTAACTACTGGATACAACTCCTATTAACATCCTAGCACACTCAGTTCTTCTTCTTAGATGTTACATAGTAGTTTAATAAGTTTTCCAGTGAACCCGGTGAGTAAAATGGCAGCACAGGAAATTTTGCCCTGATACGAATTTGAAGGTAGCTTGGAGAATGATGCCCTGTTGAGTTTGAAAGAATTGCTGGAAACAGAACCAGACAACTTTAAAAAAGCACAGGAACCAAAGTCCTGATGAGTTTAAAAGGAAAGTTGGAAACAGGGCTATGGTGCATTTAAAAGTAGCACAAGAAATGAAATCTGGGAACTAGATGTCTAACCAGCAAATATCAGATTTTGAGTTCTCCTGTATTTGAAGAAACGTAGGGCAATGACCACCTCCATTGATGACAAGCAACAACTTGCTCTTTGATATTCAATTTTAATGGGGGTGGGGTGGGGAGAAAGAGAAAGCCAGATATTCTGTAGTATTGTTAACCTCTTTATAAAGGCTTCCTACATTGACAATTTGCAAGTCAAATGTGTGATTCTATGTCCAGTTAACAGGGCAGAGCAGTTCACTGGATTGGTACTCCAACCTCTATCCTAAATATTCATTCCTCCTCCATCAGTAAAAAGTAGCTGCAGCCTACACCATCTACAAAATGCACTGCAGTTGCTGACTTAGGTTACTTTAATAGCATTGCCCAAACTTGCAACCTTCACCATCAGGGAGTATGGGCTTCAGGCACAGGCGAACACCATCTTATACAGGTTCCCCTTTAAGTCACATTATCTCAACTTAGAAATATATTACTGCTCTAATCCCCATCAGATTGAAATCCTAGAACACATGCCACAACAGTACAGTGGGAGTATCTTCACTAGGACTCCAGCAATCAAGGCCTTGACTTATTATTACCTTCTTGAGCACAGAGGAGGAGCAATAATTGCCACTGTGAGCAGTGAGACCCTGAAAATTGAAATAAACACCACAGTAGTTAGCAGAAATAAAGCAGCAAACTAATGGAATGCAAAGTGTATTAAAAATGCTAACATTTATAGTCAAGGGTTTGTGGAACTCATAGGACTGTAGTTGAAAGTGTATCAAAAATTACAATCACAAGAAAGCTTACAAGATTTGAAAGCCTTCCACTGTAAACAAGTTAATATTTTACATTTTGCTAACTCTAGCGGCAGGCTTTGCTTAAGTGTTACTGCTCATGTTCCACACCCTCAAGAGAAACTCCAAGATATCATTCGCCACTGTTTTATAATTTACAATTTTAAAAAGTACCCAAGTATTCCCAGAGGCATGTTAAAATACCAATACATTGAAACTGAGTTATTCCATATCCAAATATTTTATAATTTAATCAAAAAGGGTCAAGCCCCATTCTGTTCTTCAACATTCAAATCCTTCAATGGAAAGACTTGTTCACCAAATAAACTGAAGTTATAACAAATTGTAGAGACTAAATTTATGATTAATCAGTTGACAGTCTTAATGCCAGTAGTCTGTTACCCATCATGTACTTGGCTGCAGTATTAAGGGTCAAAATTTGTCTTCCAAAATACCAAGAGTTAATCATGCATATCCAAAAATCTACCTTTAACTTCGTGAAAATGGCCTTATAGCCCACCTTACCAATGAAGTGCATGGAACAAGTGAAGTTTCTGTATTTACGTGGCAAATATGAACTAAATTCACCATTATGTTCAGTATTATTCATCCGAGTCTCTTTTGAATGACATGCTTAATGACATGTACTGCTCATAAACTTCTTAACTATTAATACTCATTTCTTCACACTTTACCTTTGAGATTTTGATGTAGGACTGTTTTTCCCTCTTTCCTTTCCATCTTTTTCTTCTTTCTCTGTCCAATCTGAATTGATCTTTATACCACTTTTGTACAGAATTCACCCTTTTTTTTTTACACTTCATTCCAGCCAGCTCTATGCTGTTAATTTTGCCAAACTTCAATATTTAGTTAAGAATATAGACAATACCTTCCCTAGATCCTAGATGTGTGGCTTCTCTTTTTGTATCAGTTCCTACTTTAGTAGCCTGTCATCTAGAAAATGTTTCAATTTATGGTGGGAATGAAGAAATATTATAAAAAACAAGGCTGCATACTTTAAATGTACATGTAGGAAATCTAGAAATACTTAAAAGTTCTTCCTTTCTATTCCATGCTCACAATTGGCTTTGTAAAAACAAAGATGTTTAATTTTTATATTTTCAGTATATACACCAATAAAGCTACAATTAACATAATAGATTTATTCCCATATCTCAATGTCAGTGCTACGGGAACTGAAAGAGGTTGCCAGCAGGTTCACCTACGAGTGCATCAGTAAATCACACATTTAAATATACATTATATTCCTGAAGCTTTATTTAATATTGCTTCAAAATCTGATGGTCCACAAGGTCAATATACAATTATTTTTCCTCAACTAGTACAATGCCATTAGCCTTTATATCCAAAGAAGAAAAATGACAGGGTCAAGTATAATTTTTGAATAGACTTAAGATTGGAAGCAAACTTATGCCCACTGTTTTGGGAGAGATCAATTGGGTGATTAACCCGACAGCAGTAGTCGCAACTGATTATTAGGGGCAATGTAATAGAGGCCTTAGAAACATTAGATAGAGTCAAAGATTTATGAAAAGGAAATTGTTTCTGACATTATGGAGTTAGATATAACAGTAGATATAGGGGAAACAAGCAGATGGATTTTTGAAAAATACTTTGTATAGATTCTTGTGTGGCACGATATCAAGTTAGAACCCATTAGACTGGAGGCAATATATTAAAATGGATTAAAAATTGGTTAACTAACAGCACTACACAGATGAGTACTTGGGCCTCAGCTTTTACAATTTATGTTAAACAATTTAGATAAAGGGTCCAGGGACTGTTCATAATATATACATTAGTTGACAGTACAGGGCTACGTTGAAAACTAACCTGTGATGAAGATAAAATGGGATTCTGCTGGGTAAAGTGACAAGATACAAATGTAATAGGTGCCACAAAATGAGGAGTAGTTGTTCACATTGAGGAAAAGCAGAATATTTTAAAAAAAGACAAAAAGCAAGCAGTCAAAAGAACCTGGATCCCCTTATAAACATGTTTTCTTAACCTTTTAATATGAAGGGATTTGATAAAATATGTGGTGACATAGAAAGTCACATCTGGACTGTGCTAAATGACCAAAATTATGTACTACCTCAATGCACTGTTATAATGAAATGTATATGGATGGCATACAAAGCAAGTTTTTCACTGTACCTCAGTACATGTGACAATATCTGGGACGAAAAGAAATTTAAAAGCTTTAATTAAAGACATTAAAAGAATTCACCAGATAGATTTTTCATGTTGTGAAATTTGTAGTCTTTAGGACTTGTTTCAACTCCTTCAGGTATAAGAAACATTGGTCAGAGAAAGATTGGATGCAAAATACATACTGTTGAACATTTTGTAAGAACTCATCTGCTATTGGCTCATACAGAATAACAACCAACTTTAAAGATGCCATGTGTCACCCACAAGAACAAGTTTTTACAATAGGTTTTCAATAAGTGAACTTAGTACACCATTTACAGAAAGTTCTTTATCAATACAAAACTAAAAACAATTTGACAAAGTAAAAACTAATTTTGAAGCAACACCTTGCTACGTGCCTTAAAAATTCTCCAAAACTGTATTACTACAAAAGTATTTCATTGTCTGAAAAACAATTGAGTCAAAAGTACTTAGAAGTCACTATATAAATGTAAGTCTTTTGCTTTTAGTGCTTCACTTATAACTATTTACTTTTGAGTGCAAATGCTATATTGTTTATCCATGTCCCAAAGGCATGAGGGATAAATGTTACCCAGGACAGAGAGACATTCCTACAGGATGCCAATTCTCCAATAACATTAAACATATCACCCAAGTGACTAGATTGCATGCTTAAGCTTGGAGCTGGGTTCTACTCAAAGACTGGAGTCATGAAGGGAGAGTGTCATCAACTAAGCCAGGCAGATGCACATGGTGCAATAACAGAATAAAGATTAGAATGGAATTTACTCACAACTCAAATGGTGAATATTTTATGCATTTTGAATTAGCCCTGAATTCTAACAAAAAAAAACTTTTGGAAAATGTAAAAATGTTGTCTGTAGTGCCTTCCTGCTCACTAACTTGCATGCTCAGAAATATTGAACAATTTTCAAATTTTAATGACAGTTTCAATACTAAAATCATAGCTATGATGAAACATTACTCACTGGTTTTGAAAGGGTTATGTATTATGTTCATTTTCAAACTGGCTTAACAAGGATCTTAAAGGACATAAAAATGAAAATTTCCCTTTAAATTCTCATTCTGCAGAACTCCTGCCAAAACAATTCAGATTCTGAATCCATCAGAAAGTTCTTGCTAGTACAGACCCATAATTATTAAAACAAGATCACCATTCTCTATGAATAGTACTACTTTTGCACTGCTCTGAATTGTGCTTGGATGTGACATTAAATGTTTTTATCCTTTGACAGATAAAGTAACTTCAAGCAGTAGACTTATAGAAACATTACTTGTTAAAGAGTGAAAGTATACTGTTGCAATTATACTAATTCAATGTTCAGACACAATACTGATTTAACAGAAGATGGGAGTTATTTACTGGAGAGAAAAGTGACTGTCAGGTTTTTAAAAATAAAAACTGTATTCCAAAAACTTTCAACTGTTCTGGACAGGCACAGTGGTGTAGCGGTTAGCCTAACGCTACTACAGCACCAGCGACCCAGGTTCAATTCCTGCCGCTGTAAGGAGTTTGTACGTTCTCCCCGTGTCTGCGAGGGTTTCCTCAGGGTGCTCTGGTTTCCTCCCACATTCCAAGACGTATGGGTTAGGAAGTTGTGGGCATGCTATGTTGGTACAGGAAATGTGGTAACACTTGTGGACTGCCCCAGAACACTCTACGTAAAGATACATTTCACTGTGTATTTTGATGTACATGTGACTAAAAGATATTTTACAAGCATAAATACATTCTTAATACAGGCAATCCCCTTAATACAGACAACTGGGTTCCTTCCCTGAGAACTGTTCACAAACTGAACTATTCGCAAGTCGGATATGACCAAAAACTGTGTGTGGGAGAGGATCACAGAAACAGCTATGATGGAAGAGCAAGCAGGCACGGGAACAGTGGCTGTCAGCCAGCCTCACTGCCTCAGTGAGCAACCGAGTGTGCTCAGCAATCCCAGCTCTCTCAGCTTGACTGCAACCCCGTGAAAGAGGCCTTTTCCTACCCAGCAGAAGATGCATGCAGCAGACAGCAAATCCAAGCCCATCCATTCCACCAGGCTCTCAAATACTCATTCATAGGTCAGGTGTTTGAACCTCGAGAGAACCTGTAATCTTCCTTTTCAGTATAATATAATAATTTGGTGATTGTCATACTCAGTGATAGAACACAAAGATTAAAATTAAAAAAGATACTTGCCACATTGACAGCGAATGGACTGTTGAATCAGATTTACTCGACAGACAAATGGGACATTTGAACTCATGATATACAAAACATTTCGAATCTGTTAAGTTTAGTAATCTATGCCAAGTGCCATCTTTTCTGCTGATAATTAAAACCTGTGCACTGAGCAACACTGATAATAATACCAACTCTCATTCTTGATACAGATTTACAAGCTGAGAATTTCCCCAGGTCAGGCAGCCTCTGTAGACAAAGGTAGTGTTTCAAGATTGATGCCCCTCCATCAGAACTGGGAATAAAGTCTGATATTCAGTCAATGAAACACTTCTTGAGTTAACTAACACAGAAAACCAGTTCTAGTTGCATACTCTAGACCAGCGAGCAGACTGCTGAATTCTGCCAAAATTTGTGGATGCTAATGTATCAGCCTTGCCATTGGTTGTCTTCTCTAACTGCATTCATTTTAGCCAATTATGACACAACAAGCCCCCCACAAGTAGCAAAGTAATAGTGGTTAGATCTATTTTTATTTCGGGGTAAATAGAATTGATACAATAAGCAAGTGTTTTGAAATGTTCAGAAAAACCTTATGTCCCTTCTCACTGCCTTTCTACAATTTTATACATTCCATTTCCTTTGATCTATCTGGTAGACTAGCTCACCTAGACGTCTAATCAATCTTTAGATGGAAAGACATTTATATATTTTTGTAAGATGAACTTGCATTTCAGTGTGCTTCTCCAGCAATTCAATTTGAAGTACAATTCAGATTTACTATCTCCATTGCCTTACGTGCGTCACTATTGAGGGCTATGTGAAACTGGCACAGCAGAGGAGGTCTGGAGCAATCAGCCAGGATCATACTGAATAGAAGGGCAGGCTTAAGGTGACAAGTGGCCTACCTGTGCTCCTATTTTCTAGTGTTCATATAACAATTCCCCTCACCATTCTTGTTTGAAAAGCTCAAAGTTAGTCTAATTTTTCCTCAGTTGAGACACCAGGGTATAAATACTGTAATTCTTGAGCTTGCTTCACATTTTTCCCTAGTAACTAGAATGAGGCAGTGCTCAAAACTAACCAAAACACTATAGTCTGGTCAATAACTACATATTCTGTAGCTCAGATGAAGGGTTTCTGTCCATTCAAATGTCAACTGTCCATTTCCCTCTACAGATGTTGTTTGACAACTCAGCTTCTCCAGCAGTTTGTTTTGCAGCTTTACCTAAACAGTCTAGCATTCTATATATTTACAAATCATAATGAATTGTTGCCATATATTCTCATGAACAATATTTAGCTGTTCAAGACAAGAAAGAGCCCAGTGCAGTAATTGTTTCAGATGCATTACAGATTATAAACCAAATCAAGATTAGTCCATTTCAAAATCTTCCAGATTTACCAACTGTATGCTGCAAACATCTGTAAAAATATTTAAAATCAATATAGTTTGATGCTAATTTTATGAAACAAAGTCCACCATGTTAAACACCTGCTATTTTCTGGAAGATTATTGCCGAACTTTTGCTTCTACTAAAGAAGTTCTACTTCCACATAAAGGAGCTCCACAATGTGTCAAAACAGGCTTGGAGTAGAATCCAGTCTATTAACATTGCAGAGTTTGGACCATTGGTGGATATAGAAAAACACTTGCGCACATGCAAGATAAACTAAATATTTACTTACAATTGCTGAAAATGACGACAATCTAATTTAGTTCCAGACCATTCCCCCGGTCTGGAACTAAATTAGATTGTTTATGGAAAATTCTATGCCAGCCACCAATTTAAAAAACTGGTTCCACTAAGCACAGGCATATTTACTTATCTTAAATGCATGCACATTTCTCTTTTGCCACCAACGGTGTAAACCCTGTCCTACAACATTAATATACACACACTAGAATTCAGTATTTTTTCCAACACATTGTAGAACTATTTCTGAGGAAGAACAGTAAATTCCAGCCAGTGAAACACCCAAGGAAGTTATCTCACAGCCACTAGATTAATTCACACTACTTAATTGGGCGGGCCTGTTGGAATGTAAATGCAGTACCAATTTTTCCAAAGTGAAAAAGACCATGTCCATTTTGATACATTGTGGAACATAGACACTCTGATAATGAAAAAATCATGTTCATAACATTAAAATTTTGCTTGATAATTTAGCTTGGTCCTAGTTTTTATCTTAAACACAAACTTTATAGGTGTCACTAGTACAGATGACCCTTGCATTACAGGCGGGTTGCATTCCTCGAAGTGTCTGTATTGCAATTTTTCGTAACACAAAGTTGTGTCATTAGCACGTGCATCAATAAATGAGTCAAAATTGCAATTATTTTTCCCCACAAAAATTTCAATGAATTTTTATTTTGTATCCCAGATTTCTTGTTGGTGATTAGTGAATTCTAAGGGCAAACTTCCATTACCCAAACTACATTAAGACGGGGGTTCATCTGTGTACAATAAATGCAGGCATGAACTCAATTTTTATACATAAAAAGGCCACCATACTTAAGCTAGCAAATACTCCTAAATATACACCTTATTTTTCATGCAAGTTTCTTTCTTAAATCTGTACTTCATGCATACTTTACTTGGCGAAGTGCACAACAGAAATGTGGAGGTTGTTTAGGAGTATGCGCATGGGGTTCTGGAGAGGTTTGTCCCATGGATTTAGGGTAAGGATGGCAGAGTGAAGGAACCGTGGTTGACAAGAGATGTAGAATATATTAATCAAGAGGAAGAAAGAAGCTTACCCAAGGTTTAGAAAGCAAGGATCAGACAGGGCTCTAGAGAGTTACAAGATAGCCAGGAAGGAGCTTAAGAATGGACTTTGGAGAGCTAGAAGGGGGCATAAGAAGGCCTTTGTGAGTAGGATTAAGGAAAACCCCAAGGCGATCTACTCGTATGTGAAGAATGAGGATGACAAGATTGAAGGTGGGACCAATTAGGGATAGAGGAGGAAACATGTGCCTGGAGTCACAGGAGGTAGGGAAGGTCCTTAATGAATACTTTGCTTCAGTATCCACCTGTGAGAGAGACCTTGACGTTTGTGAGGACAGCATAAAACAGGCTGATAAGCTGGAACATGTCAATGTTAAGGAGGAGGATGTGCTGGAATTTTTGAAAAACATTAGGATAGGTCCCCGGGGCCGGACAGGATATATCCTAGGACACAACAGGAAGCAAGGGAAGAGATTTCTGAGCCCTTGGCAATGATCTTTGTGTCCTCACTGGCCACAGGAGTAGTACCAGATGACTGAAGGGTGGTAAATGTTATTCCTTTGTTCAAGAAAGGGAGAAGGGATAACCATGGACATTATAGACCAGTGAGTCTACTCATGTAATCTATTTTTTCAAATTATTAAAATCAGCTTTTTACAGCAGCAGCACAGTACATTACAATCATGTTAATATAAACAAATTAGCATAAATTATCCATAACTTACACCTGCACAAAAGTAAATAAACAACAAAATAAACATAATGACACTAGAGCAAGTTGAGAGAATAAGAACCCTGTGTATATATGTCAATGACAATAAACTTAAATCTACCTTTTTACTATGATGTAAATAATCACAGTGTTACTTACAACTGATTAGTGCACACAAGGCGATGTATGAAACCCATCTGCTTCTGACTTTAAAGCCAATTGGCTTCTGAACAACATAAATTATTTCAGAAAAATGAAAAAAAGAGATTAAACTACTTTTAAGAATCTGCTGTCTGGGTGTACTATATTCTGAAAATGCCGACGTTAATTCCCGTCTATCCACAACCTCAGCCAAGAAAAATGGAAATGGATCAAACAAAAACAAGCTGGATTAAAAGAAAACAGCTGGATTTGGAACTGATGCTTCCGAAGACAAACCAAATCATAACATCCCAACATTGCAGGGAATAAAAATCAGGAATTGGTCTGAGGACTTACCACTAAACCACTTTGCCCTATTATATCAGCATTCTTTTACAATCCACATAACCTACACACTGCTTGCTTTTTCTTGTGAATTCTAGCCCAGAGGTTGACCTAATAATAATCTTCCAAAGTTCTTGCTGCTTAGGATTACAAAGCTAAACACGGCAACTGTACTTGTTTTTTTAAAAGTTGTTTTTCAGTTAAGAACTTGTTTCTAGTCCCAGCAGCCAGAACAGCAGAGGGGAGGAGTCAGCAGCATTTTAAGAGTTGTTTGCAAGTATAAAATGGAAGCAGGCTCTAACAGAGTGGCTATTTTTGGGAGTGTCCACATTTGAGCTGTAAGTACCATGGTTGAGTACAAGTGCTTAGGCTTTGGTTCAGGAGGCTTCAGTGACAGGAGGTTGAGCAGGTAAGGTTCTTCTTCGAATTACTCCCCCTATTAGAGTAGCTGGGATGGCAGTCAGGGCAGTGACCTGCCCCTCCTGCAGGATGTAGGAGATCAGGCCAGCATCCCTGATGACTTCACCTGTAGGAAGAGTGCTCAGTTGCAGCTCCTGGCTGTCCGCGTAAAGGAACTGGAACTGGACTTGGATGTACTTGGGATCGTTCAGGAGGCTGAGAGCATCATTGACAAGAGTTTTAGCGAGGTGGTCACACCTCAGGTGCAGGCAGCAGGTAGTTGGGTGACCACCAGGAAAGGTAGAGGGAACAGGCAGATAGTGCAGGATTCCCCAGTGGCCATTCCTCTCAGCAACGCATATCCCTTTGGATACTGCTGGGGGGGGGGGGGGGGGGGTTTTG
>JARFYF010000112.1:10735173-10753721 GCA_030265395.1 Rhina ancylostomus | reverse complement strand
CTGCTGTCCGGCAAAACCATCAATGTTCAGTTACCATTTGCAACCACTTACTTGTGCGAAATAGAATTTTCTGCAGTCACTGCCATGAAAACCAAATACAGATCAAGACTGAATATTGAGGATGACATAGTGTATGTTTGTCGCACATACGATCACGTTTGGACAAACTGCAGTGCAACACAGGCATAACCTTCACATCGAACTGAACACTGAAAGCCACCACTGGTAATTATCGGTGATTGAGGCCTATGTGCAGTAATTTAAGTGTTGTCTGCATGAATTATCGATTGTTGATTTTGTGAGCTTTGGGGGTCCGCCATCTAACAAGGACATGTTCTGGGGGGCCGCAGTATGAAAAAGGTTGAAAACCGCTGCTCTAAGGTATCTAAACAGCGAGATGTCAATAACAGATTTATAACTAGAAGTAACCAAATGTTATATTGCTAATATTATATTATGTCCACTAATAAAACTTTTTATAAATATTGTTGACAAACATTTAAGAGAGAGAGCAAGTAACCCCAAGTATTTTTTTTGAAGGGCTGGATGTCATCGTGAAAACTGCATCATATCCTAAATTTCATTTTTAAAATGTAAGCCTGTAAACTAAATTTTGTAATTTGAAAATGATTGCTTCTTAATAAAAACAAGTTTACTCTTTTACTTGCAAATGCAGCAATTTCTGATTTTTTTTCATTTTATTCTATCAACCTTATTGTAACCATCCTATATAATCTGTCAGCTAATCCATCAAGAAGCTTGAAGATGATTCATGAACAAACAACTTCTGATATCCCCAAAGAGTCACATGGAATCTTCTTGGGACCGAAATCAAACACCTTAATTTTCTAACCTACTGCCAATAACAGGAAAAAAGCATGTCCTTTTTCAAAGTCACAGAAGATTCAACTGAAGATGCAAGGCATAAATACTAATTATGTAATGATCCCAGGATGACAGAATGGGTGTTTCCACTGTGCCATCATTGCTGGTCCTGAGATCTATCAATGTTGTAATGTCTAATTGTTATTTTAAAGTGTTGTTCATATGCTAGAGAGCTCCAATGCTAATTTCACTGTAAGTACACCCTAGACCAGTAGTAAATTGAGGATATCCTATCTGAGTAAAGTAACATTTCTGTAATAAGGTAGAGCTTACAACTCCAAAGTCAATTACCTTTGATTGCAAATACATATCATGCATTTCCTTATATGATGTGTTCTATTTCAGATGCCCCTGTAGTTCAAATGGTTTCAGAATGTTAATTTAGGTTTAATTTGTACATTAAGATTATAGACTTATTTCATTAGTAGAAATTTTGCAATTTTGGCATTATTCTATCTGCACACTGTCCTGATTTATAGGCATGGAAAATGTTTTAAAATAGCACATTACCTCGCCCAGGCTATGTCTTGCATCTTTCCACATTGACTGGTTACCATTTTAAAACATGTATGTAAAAGGACTAAGTATTAAAAAGGATCTGAAGTAGCCTTACCATTTTACTTCACTAGATAAAGGTGAAGCTGGATATGATCAGATTCAAGGTAATTTTTTAAAATTAAACAGTAAACAAATTAGTACTAATCCACCCAATGATATCTACATATTATTGCTCTAAACTCCAAAGGATCTGAAGATATTGTGCTGTTTATGTATTAGTTAAGTTTGCAGTGTCCAAGTACATTTTCTTAATTCTGAATTTAAGTACATTTTCTTAAAAAGAAATGGTTAGAGTGAGCTAGTTGCTGTTTTTATGGAAATGTGACATTTTGAACAGTTTTCATATTAGATCTTTGTAAAGATTAGATTCCAGAAGTTTTCCAAAATTGCATTTATAGTTTTAAAAAAATTGTCTCCACCTCTGCCAATTTGCACTGACTATCAGTTATGCCATCAATTAAAAATGACCGTGCCATTTATAAAATTACACATATCACATATTTGTCAATATATTTGTCAACATCTCAATTGGATAAGTATCAGTGTCATCCCATTCACATGTAAAGCTGGCCATAGTGTACTCAGCTGCTACAGCAGATGATGTCATTGAGATGCCTCCTGATGGAAACTCAGCTGTTCCAAAGCCTGCTACAAAATCTCAGGCAGAAAAGCACATACCTTTCTGCCATTTCATACTTGTTATTTATTTATGTAGGGTGGATGGGACGTCAGATCTTTAATTTGTGTCGGTGAAGTGCTGAGTTTATCTTCCAATGTGGAGCCCACAATCAAGTATCTAGCATCTGATCCCAGTCAATTCCAGAGTTAACACACAGGCATCCAATTCACTAAAATAATAAATTAAACTCAAAAGGGTAACGGGGGGGGGGGGAATAAATTTTAAAAATACACATTTTAAACCTTTACGCTAAAACCTAGACATTAGAGCAGGCATTTGTCTATTAATGGAGAGGCCCTGTTTTTGCAGTTGAACAATACTGCATAATTCTCTATTTAGAAATGAAGTTCATTAACGCATGATTACATATGTGCTTTAAATATGTTATATTATTTTGATAAGTTAGAGATAATACTTATCTTGAGTCTTTCATTTCAAATGTCTGTTGATCTGAATTCTATTTGCATAAATACCTCAAGCTATCACATGAAGGAAACCTGCCTTCAAAAGTTCTAAATATGAAAAGCTTTAGCGTTGAGAGGTTATTAAAAGGTATTCTCTATCACATAACAGATACTGTTTAATACGATTAATATTTTATGGTCACATCAAAGTTGGTTTGAAGATACAATGTTCGGTTTGCAGGATTTTAAGCTTATTCTATTTCTCCTATTAAATATATCATTCAAAGCTCAAGAACCGATTGTACTTTTCCAACAGGAGCTTACAAGTCTGATTTAGACAAGAAGTGCAATTATCATTATTTTCTTCAAATTATGTACTTTGCTGTGCGGCTTATTTTCCTGCGTTATTGGCAGAAACGCTTTCAGATTCCTTCCTTGAAAATCACCCCACTCCTCTCTCAGCTGTCAGTTTACTGCAGAAACCCACGGAGAACGGAAACAGCAGCATCTTAGAAACCTTCGGGGGAATACAAAACTCAGGATCTGTCAACCCACTTTTTTTAATATTGTTACTGACAATGGGAGAGTCATTTCAATGTAACAACACAAGGGCCATACACGCTCTGTGCTTTTGTTGAAAAAAACCTGTTAACTGCTGACAGGAAACATGTCCACGGTTTCCAGACACGGAACCACAGCCATAAACAATAAAACCAAAAGTACTGACAAAAACAAAAAAAAATCGTCTGACAGCTATTAGAACATTTTGAAGGGAGTGATGCAAGAACCGCGGGGATTTATTCCTTCAAGGTTTATGTTGTCATCCGAGTATCCTCAATTACATTTCAGCCTGTAATTATATATGCATTGTTTCGGATGTGTGTTGCATGCAATCCAAAGGTTTTGTGGTCACGGATTGATGGCCCACAGAAAGAGGACATTCAACCGATCCTGCCTGTGCCCGTTCTTTGAATGGGTTATTGGCCCCGTTCCTCTGCTTTCCCAGAGCGCTGCAATATTTTTTTCCCTTATCCTGTTCCCACTCTCTATAAATTGGGTGTCTAAATGTTTATTATACCTCGCAGGAGTTGGAGGATGGACAGATGTGTGCGTTGCTCTTCATGCCGCTTCGCAATTTACGAGGCAATAAACTGCTGTGTGCTGAGTTGGAGGTATTCTGCTTTACGCTTCATTGCAACACGGAAAATTGCCTGATTGCAATCTTCAAGATTTAGCTAGTGTGGCAGAGCCAATGGCAACTTCCCTGTAGGAAAAGAGGTGTCATTCTATCTGAGGAAGATCAGAGTCAAAAGGGGGACATGTGTACAGTTCTTTGTAGAAAATGCGATGTTACTAAATCATTTTTTT
Source organism: Rhina ancylostomus (assembly GCA_030265395.1). NCBI lineage: Eukaryota > Metazoa > Chordata > Chondrichthyes > Rhinopristiformes > Rhinidae > Rhina > Rhina ancylostomus. The sequence continues at coordinate 10,749,827 of JARFYF010000112.1, read as the reverse complement.
TTCAACCAAAAATGGGAGCGCTTCTGCACGGAAGCAGCAGAACACAGATTTGCGTGAGGGTTTTTTTTTACAAAGCTAGTTTGTGAACGTTGAAAGTGCCTCCTAACTATACGGCACACACGGGGAAAGGTGGTGGGGGGGGGAATTAATTGCAAGGTGTCTCTTCGAAGTGCTGTACCACACCTTGGAGGAAAAAAATAGAAATTGGTACCAACTTTGGGACTGTTCGTTTGCTCGCTTTCTTGCCTATGGAATCATGCATGGCTCGAACGGTGCGGAAAATATCAACATAATTTATTTTTGTTTAAAGTTGGAAGACATCCATCAAAAATCGCACCGTCTGATATCTGTTTTCCCTGAAACAAAAAGCAAAGCATTCTCCTAACAGTAATTCACGTGAACGTTATGAATGATCATGTCTCCCCATTGCTTTATCTGGAACAATTTTCACAGAGAAAAAGACAATCACAAGCTATCGAGACACACATTGTACCTACATTATCAACAGCGCCGTTCAGAGCTCTGTGTTGAAGCTGGGTAGCCTGGCAACCCCGAGATGCCGTTTTAGTACAAATTCAGTGTTACTTCCAAAAATGATTTGAGCAACAACAGCCTCCACGGTGCTTTATTATTTTTGCAACGCCAGTATATTTTACAGCGATGGATGTGATCTCTTTCTCCTATGTCACTCAGAATAAGATTCTTGATAATGAGAGTGGATGAATTGCCCTTTACTGTGCACGGTTACATCGTTGTCTCTTGCAGGATTTGAGCCTTCCAACCCTTTACAAAGTCAACTGATAACAGCCCCTTTTTCGATGGGATTGCATATCAGTTGCTAGGAAAAGCAGGAGCGTAATATTTCTCAATACTACCCTTTCCTTCTTCTAGTACTAATTGAAATGTATGTTCCCTTGATACCAATTCAACGATAGGACACTGGGGTCTCAGTATTAACCCTTCCCAACAAGAGGGTGCTTGGCGATGGAAACGCCAGAATTGTGTAACCCGACTCCGTTCCCGGCCGGTGTGATATTTACATCTGCTCCCCAGGTGTTGACTCGCTAAAAGCAAGTTGGGATCAACTTAACATCGCGAAAGTCATACTATATATTTATTTATTGATATACCTACCATATACTGTATATATACATATCAAACCTCATTATATTGTTCATTCTACGAAGCAACAACGGATCAGGAGGAACGGATTGGCCAGAAGCCTTGATAAGCTCTATAAGGTTTAGAACTTTGCCTGGTTTTGAGCCCTCGGGGGCCAGGAGGAGCAAGACAACCTCCTTGGGTTCCTCAGTCCCAACCTCCCCTCTTCCCTATTGCTGTCATTAGTAAGCCCCCAGTCTCCCCTTTTGCTCGAGGCCGTAAGCAGACTACCTCAAGTTTGCCATTATTAGAGCCCTATTACTTCCGCAAACCTCTTTGAATTGTCCACGTTTCTCTATATCTTTCACGTCATTCGGCTGTCTAAGATGAATGCACAGTATTGTTTCCCAGTCCCTATTATTTCTCAGTTCAGTCCAGAGAGACTCGGTTTGAACGGGAACTTTGATGATATTCTTTATAATGCTGTAATTGCCTGCTTGGTTAGTAATGCAGCCCTCCGCCCTGTTTGCTTTCTCTATCTCGTCTGAAAATTTTATAGCCAGCAATGTTTGATTCTTATTACTGACCCAAAGGAAGCCAAGTTTCTGTCAATCCTATAACACCAGTAATTAGAGAATAATTAGTGCTTCTCGTTCCCTGATGTTTCCCTAATGCTTCCTACATGTATGGGCACTTAAAGTCTCTTCCATTGTTACTCTATGGTTCCCATTTATTTTCCCCTCATTTGATCAATTGTATGTACCTAGCCCTTTCTCATGTACTCTAATGCAATCCTCCAAAGCCTATTCATTCAAATAATCATCCACAGTACTACTGATGCCAGGATTTCAGTGGAGCCATTTCCCCTCTCTAGCCATCACTTGTCCTTAAACTGGTCCCATTACCTGCAAACCTTACACTATTCCTCATGCACACCCCTCTCAGTTCTGCATTCAGTTGCCTTTTGTGGCTCAAACCTAAATACTTTCACTGAATCATCATGGAAACTTATAAATATATTTTTGAAAGAAAATCTATTAACTTTTTCTTAAGACAAGGGAAAAGAAAATGTTATACAGAAGTCCAAACACTCAGCCAAGCAGAGGGTAGGACCGGGGCAGCAGAGGGAAGAAATCAATTACTTAAAATTTGGCCTAATTGTAATTAACTGGGCGATTTTGGTACAATAGAGACTTAAGATACTGCAGATGCTGGAATCTGGAGCAAGAAATAAGCTGCTGGAGGAACTCAGTCAGTCAGGCATTGTGGTACAACACCTGACAGAAAATAAATCATTTCACTTGTTGCATCGTTGAGGGACAGTGGATTTTTGAAACCAATTTTGGAAACGCCTTCACGCTAATGAGACCAATGCATTCCAGTCTCCTCAAAATATTTACATTTTAATCTTATCAAATCAGTGAAAATATGTGTTGGAGGTGGAAAATTGGCCCTCACAAAACTACCAGAATCAAATTTTTCATGAAATCAAAATGCTGCATGTAAAATGTGTATGTTTATTTTCGATGGTTTCATGCTACATTCTTGCATAGTCCGTAATCATATCTTCTGTGGACTTGAACTTTAAAAGGACAGAATTTCAAAGGCTAAACTAAAGTGAACATGCATGACCCGACCAAAGACAAATGCTTTGAATTTAAAAAAAGCTGAAATTCAAACTGAAGTTGGATATGTGGCTGTTGGAATGGTTTCAAGAGCTCACCCATTTGGTATCAATATGATGCTCAGACAGAGATACCACAGAGACCAAAGTGTGATAAATGCTGCTGTACTGTAATGAGAGAAAGCACAAAACTAGTGCAATCAACTAATGCAAGCATATTGAGGACACAAACAACTGAATGTGGTTAAAATTCTTAATCTCTTCTAGTCATCCCAATCCCTATTTTGAATAGTCATAATCTTACTTGTGTCAATACAATTTTCACCATCTAATGTTAGCAAAACAAAACAGAATGGTGATAAATATCTATTGGTATCAGACCTTCGCAAATGCATTCTTGCATTTGTCAATATTAAATTCAAATTCTCATTTTACGGAAATAATGAGCACATGTTCTGCATTAGACTGTTAACCATGACTGCCGTAATATTTTTAAACTAGCTGTTTATAATTGGGTATGAAATAAATTGTCCTGGTATGTATTGCAACAGTACACTTTCATGGTCAGTTAATATAAAAAGTTCATGGACAATACTATGTACAAGCTTGCTCAGGCATGGATCCTCATTATATTATAGTTCACCATCAAACTACAACTTCCAAACATTCCCAGCTGGACTGAATAGATGCTTGAATTTGATACTTTAAATTTTACAAGATTCAATTTTTTCTTTTGTAAAAGAAATAAATGCTTGGTTGAAAAAGTCATTTTGTGGCATTTTTGGTTTTACACATTTGGATTATTTTGAGAAATAACTTAATGTCTATGTCATAGAAATAAAATAATCTTGACTATTTTTTGTTGAAATCAGCAGCTCTCATGAAATCAAGTAATTTAGGTTGAGATGGAAAGTTTGCTGGTTTCCATTTACATTTAAACTTTTCACATCTCACCACAACATATGCTGACTAGCAGAACAGCAGGTGTGAGAACAGCATCATATTTTGTTTCAACTGAATGCAATTTCAAGCAGCAGCATCTCTCAACTAGGCATGTTCCACCCTCCTGGTTTCAACCCTGAATCAAATAACTTTGGACTAAAGCCACTGTTCCTATTGTTTTGTAGGCAGCAGGTGCTAGGAGGAGAGGATGATTAAACCAGATTTATTGTTGGGGACGAGGTTGTACTGGTATTGGAGTGGGTATCCCCATCAATACCAGCCCATAGGGAACTTTTAGAGTCTACCTAATTTTCTTCTGCCATATTCTCAGGTCATAGAAGTCAGATTGACTATATGTCCTGCCCCCTTCTACTACACTGCCATAACCATTTACTGCCCCCCAGGATCTAGATTTTATTTCTATACTTCTTTCATTATTATGTCCTTTTGTCTTGTACATTCTTTATTTTTATCATTTAGGCACTCTTACCTGAAAGAGACCCCTCCCTATTGTCCATTTCATCTTATTTTCACCAGTTGTTTTTCCTTATGCTCCAAAGCTGTTCATCTCTGACATTTTGGAGTTCTGATAAAACATCATCAACCCGAAATGATAACTATATTTCTTGGTCAATTGATGCTGTCTGACCTCCCAAGCATTTCCAGAAATTTGACTCTAATATTTTATAGGGTAGTTCAGAGGCACAGCATGTTGGTGCATGGTTAGTAGTGATTAGAATATGGTGCATTATTGGCAGCTATTAGTATATGGTACACTTTTGGAAGTGATTAATATATGGTAAACTATTGATAGTAATTAGTATATGGCACACTGTTGGTTGTGATTTGTGTATCATGCACTATTGGTAGTGATTAGTATATGGTACACTTGGTTGTGATTAATATATGGTGCACTGTTGTTGGTGACATATATGGTAAATGAAGCACATTTTTTTAGCATGTCATACACATTTGTAAAGTGGCTTTTATACATCAAGAAATTAAATGCCAATCAGCTGAAACAATTTTTCTCTAACAAAATCTTGCAAATATTGAGGTTGCTCTCTTTTGAAATCACTTTAAAATTTCTTGGACTTCTGTATTGCTTCAAAGCAGGATTCAATGTCTTTCATGAGTATTTGCAATTTGAGGTTTAGAAACAAACACTGTGCGATAACAGAGACGGGTAGTTCATTTAGTACTTAAATGCATAATTTTGAAATGTTCTTTGGAAATTACAGTACCAAATTCTGTTCATGATACTTAAGTGTTGCTGTTTTTATCTTGCTAATATCGGCAGTGATTTCTTCTCATTACTTCACAGCATTCTGCCAGCAGTACAGCAAAGTTTCAACTTTGACATAATGTTTATTTAATCACTTTTTATGTTTGCAGAATTAATGAGATTCTGGAAAAATCTGGCATATGCAAAGACAATTTCAATTAAAATCTTTGATCCATGCTAACATGGAAATAGAGACATAATAGGAATAATTTGAGTATCAAATATGTTGATGTTTACAACAATAACTAGTGACAGTTCATTAATAATCTAATAAAGCATATCTGGCAGGGGACCAAGGAATGCAGAAAATGTATTCAAAGTGACTATTTTATGGCCTGTCCACATGCTTTTATAGCCAGTGAAAGTGTTTTAAAACGGGAAAGTTCACTGCATTTTTTTTGATGGTTTGAATTATTGTTTTCATTACTTGCTCAGTTTTACAGAGGTGAAGCAAAATGAGGCAGCAACGTAAGCTGCACATATGCTGTTATATGGTGCACTGCTGTTTTCAGGTCCTTTGTAGATTTGAGTCAGATATATAATGCTACTCTGCAGCATTGCGGAATGCTAAATTACCTGTTCGCCAGGGTATTAAGAAGATGTATTTAATGGTAGGTGAATTCACTTTAATGTTATTAGATACTGTTGGCTACAGCATGCTTAGAATAAGCTTAAAACATATCATTTTAACATTATATTTTATTTAAGATTTATGCATCATATTTACTTCCCAGCAAATTGCTCGGCTGTTGTGAATGCAAAGCAGAATAATACAATTTAGTTAAGATATGAGTGCATGAGTGGGGACAGTGAATTGCTCCTCCTTTCTTCTATGGAAAAAAAAATGCTTGACTGGTGCATTATATCCTGGATTCATTGATTAATATTTGACCCATTTATACACTGTAATCTGAGCTGGAGCTCAGTGTCTTAGCCGTAACCCACATTAGTACATGGTTACTTCAGAGCAAAATTTCTGCAGTTGGAACAGAATGATTCAGGTCAATTTCTTTCGATTTGTATAGATATTTGTCGTACAGAGGTGAAGCAAGAACCAAGCCGCAGTTTAGAATGCACATATATCACATGGTGCTCAGTAGCATACCAAGTTTTAGATTTCCTTTGGATTACTTCATCTACCAGAATACAGTTATAGCAAAAATCAAATTATTAAGTGATGACTATATCCAGTTGGCAAATCCATGCAGGTTTGGAATAAAGGGGCAGAAGTAAGTTAAAATATTAACTAGGTTTTGTTCATGAAAAAAAAAGGAAGGACTGATGTCACTGTGTAGAGAATTAGCCAAGCAAGATAGTAAGACAAAAGTTCCAGTTATCAAAGAAGAGTTTAAGATCATAGTGAGACATTTTTTTTCATTCCACAAAACATTGTCAATGCTTGGATTGACCTGGGTATTCAAAGCAAAAAATAAGCATGATATAAGGAACAAGTGAACATTGAAAGGACAATGGATCATTTATAATTCTTTCATGAGACATAGACATCACTGGCAAGGATTTATCATTCATCCCTAACAACTCTTGAGGAAGTGACAAGGAGCTGTCTCCTTGACCTGCCGCAGTCTATCTGGCAAAAGTTATTTTGCAGAGCTGTTAGAAAAGGGAGCCCCTGGATTTATGACCCAGTGATGATGAAGGCAAAGCAAGAAATTTCCAAATTAAGATGGGCCTTAGAGGTGAATTTGCAGCTGGTGGCATTCTCAAGTGTTTGTTTTCCTTAACCTTTTAGTTTTTGTCCTACATGTTTCTGGATAACAGAAGCAGATAGACTGAACAGCAACAGTGAACCCCGAATCAGAATCAGGCTTATTATCCCTGCCATATGTCGTGAAATTTGTTGTTTAGCAGCAGCAGTACTGTGCAAGATATAGACATAAAAATTACTATAAGTTACAAAAATAAATAAATGGTGCAAAAGAGGAATAATGAGGTACTGCTCATAATATTTTGAGATCAGTAAGAAGCTCTACACTGACACTAGACTTCATTGGGAATGCCACAACCCCCAGGTTTTTAGTGAAATACTTTTGCTCTAATGGCAACCACTGGTATCTGGTAGAGTACAAAAGAAAATGTGGTGACCCAGCATCAGAAGCTTTAGCTGTTTTCCAAACAGCTGGTAACTTTAAAATGAACCCAGATTATTATTGCTCTATTGATTCAAACTGCTGCACCTGTGGGTTGCTGTAAGCTGACAGATCATGTGCAGGTGATTACTCCACAGTGCAGTCTCCCATCATGTCATTTGGCAGCCAAGGCTGCAAGTCCTCTTCCCAAACCCACCTAGTAAAATGGGAGCTGCAGTCACTTGGAAATACCACTGTCTGCAGGTTCCCCTCCACATCACACTGCACCCAGATTATTAATGCAGCGAGTCAGGGTGGTAAGTTGTCAGTAAATCATGGACATAAATAGCCAATAATTCTTAATATCAAAGTTAAAGAGTTCTATTTCATAGAGGTAATTAATTATTGAAACATAGATTAGATTATTCTGAATTTTCCAAAATGCCTTTCTAGGTAACAGTGGCTAATCATTGCATTATTACGTCAATTTGAAGGCGCTCCGTAACTTAGGTAACCAACAAGGCTCTCAGACTCTGCAAGATATTGACATCTAGCAACTGATCAAACCTGCAACAACCAGAGTCCTTTGCATTACTTAAATCCTGAATAGCACACTAGGCAGGTAGTCAAGATGAAATAGTTAGTCACTGTCACGAATAAAATACATTTCTCTTTATTGTTTTCTGTGAACACCTGCTGATTTCACTTTTACTTTTGGGACTGAGAGCTTTCTAATCTGTGCAAAAATAGACTGTTCCAACTGATTTCTGATTGTGTACTTCTTTTCATGATTTTTCTTTTGCACCCCTGCATCTTGCTTTGTCATTCTTGTATGCATTTCCTTTCAATTTTGCTCGTCTATAATTACTGACTCAGTGGAAACAATGTTATTTTGTCCTTCTTACATAAGGCTATTTGTGTTCTTCAATATTTCCAGCTTCTCTCGGCTCCAAAGAAAACACAGTCTTTAATATTCACTGAAGCAGGCAGGCAAAACCCGACATATACCAGCATGTAACCTCAATGATGGACTAGAGCATCAGCCTAAACTATGATAACAATGCATTGGAGTTGCATGGCATATAAATAGGAGTCTGACATAGCTGTCTTTGGATTTGAAGGACATATATGATGTATAGAAAAATGTCTTGAGCTGGCTCAGGGCGTCATATTCAGGCACAACATGAAGCTGAAGCAAATGGGGGATATTAGTAGCGATGGCCCAAAGTTTAGTCAAAGGGGTAGGTTTAAAGAACGTCTTGGAGGATTAAAGGAATTGGTGGGAATATAGCTGGAGAGACAGGGAGGGAGCAGAGGGAGGGAGAACATGAGGCCTATGCAGCTGGAAACTGAGTTGTATCTTTTGAATGAGATTCAAGGAATGATGCACAAAAGTCTACAGTCACTTGCTTGAGGGCAATGCTGAACTACTGGCACATCAATGATGGGTAGGGTTATGATGGGCACAGTTTGCCAAAATTCACAAAACCAAACATACGTTTCAACTTCGCCCTTCACCTTAAAAGGAAACTTCATGAATGGAGTCACATTTATGTTATCTTTACAGGTTAGAGTGTAGATGGAGAAAACAAGAACTGTACTGATCAATAGTGTATTCAGGTCTTACAATGGTGCCGATGCTGCATGTCTGTCTAGTTATTTTTGAAGATCACTGGAGTAGAAATACATGCTTGCTCACTTGTGCTAAAATAGCATTTGTATATTGCATGCCACTTCCAAAATTCAGTTCTATTGGCCCTGAATTTGCAGTCAACAACTGGGGGAGAAGCTCCACATAGAGATGAAGTGATTTATATTGCCAGAACTTCCCTTTCTTGACAATTTTTTTCCCAGTTCTAATGAAGGGTGTCAAACCTGAAACATTAACTTTGTTTGCTGATGCTTGATCTGCTGAGTGTTTCTAGAATGTTCCCTTTTTATTTCAGATTTGCAGCATCTGCAGTTTTTTTTTAATTTCCCTTTCCCAATGTTTGCTGATGTTGGATGAAAATATCTCTGGTACCAAGCAGCTGCGATGCCATCAAGAGGCTGACAAACATTAAAGAATTCTCACAGGCAGAAAATAAAGCATTTTTAATGAACATTTTAAACATTACAACCAAGTGTTAACTAAGAATTGGAACTGAAATATATTGTTAAAGTAGATAATGAAATATAATAAACAAAATATTTTCTCAAAATCCCTTTGTTTGGAAATATTCATGTAAGTTAATTACAATGTACCAACATAAAAATAGTCACTTTAAGGACAAAAAGTGTGCTGAACAGTAATTACAGAACATAGAACAGTGCAGCACAGGAACAGGCCCTTCAGCCCATTATGTTTGTGCTGAACACTGTGCCAAATTAAACTACATCTTTTCTGCCTACACATGATCCATATCCCTCTCCTCCCTGCATATTCATGTGCCTATCTAAAAACCTCTTAAATGCCACTTTTCAAATCTGCTTCCACCATTACCTCTGGCAGCCCATCCAGGCACCCACCACTCTCTGTGTAAAAAACCAGCTTGCCCCACACATCTCCCTGAAATTTTCCCCCTCTCACCTTAAATGCATGCCCTCTAGTATTTGACATTTCTACCCTGGGAAATAGATTCTGACTGTCCACCCTATAAATGCCTCTCATAACTTTACAAACTTGTATCAGATCTCCCCTCCGACGCTACAGAGAGAACAACCCAAGCTTGTCCTACCTCAACCCAAGTAATTATCATTTAGTACATCATTAAACCTCACTTAGACCTCAAGTAAAGAAGTGTAAGATTTTTCAGGATGTTATGGTTGTACAAATTTATAAAAAGCCTTAATTCTCACCGATTTCGGCTTGCATGCATTGAAGAGGGCTGCAAATAGCATTGCTCCATGTATGTAGGCATGCAGAATCTCTGGAAGCAAGTTCAGGATTTCCACATTAAACCATGTGTTCACAAAGGTCCCAAACTTGCCAGCAGTTGCAAGGAGTAATGAGAATAAATACCAATAGATTACCATTGTCACAACAACATACTCCAGACTATTGACTTCAATACAAGTGAATTCCATAAAGTGAGTGCAGCATTCAGCTCTTGCTATACGTATAGGATGAAAGCAAGCAACTTGAGGACAAATTTCTACGTCTAACTTTTTTGCAGGTGGAAGAAACTTCCAAATGCTGCACTGACAAATGAAGCTCTTCAAGACTTAATGAAAGCAAACCTCTGGCACATACAGTTGGCATATTTTCAGTATACTGTGTCATTTGCAAGTCTCATATTGTGACTACTTTTTTGAATTCTTTCCACGATATTCTTTGTCACTGATCTTTGCAATGAGAATTTTCAGTTGCTCAGTTTTCCAGTTATGTCTGCCTCATTGCTTGTGATCATAGAATCTCACCCTGCTAATGCAATAAGATTGGCAGATATACATAGAATAAGGCAAAATCTGTAAGCATTTGTTTACCACAGGTTACTGGCATGGAAATGTTACCCCTGCCAGTTTTGCATTCCTTAGACTTTCGTTATTCCTTTCTCAAAGAATAAATTCTATTGAAGTGCCAAAAAAAACTTTTCACTTGACAGAGAGATTTCAATTGTAATATCATACAGATGGAAGTCTGCTGTCACGGATTATAGTCTATAAGGTTTTTGTGATTCATTGTGCAGAAAATGCTACATGAGCTCACTTCAACAATGGTCAGCAAAGTTGATTAATGTACTTTAAAAATGTAACATCTCTACCAAATACAGCAGTGGGAAAAATGAAAATAATCTGGTTGTGATATTATTATAGTGCAGGATCTTGCACAACACTGCAGCTCCATTATTATGTGATTGTTTCGAAAGAGGATCGGCAACGACTTGAGTCTATTGATCTTAGAAAAAGGTCCTTTCACTCAACTTCAAGCTTAATTGGTATCCAGAAGATGATTGGTTGTTACTTTGAGTAATATTTTGTACTATGAAATAGTAGGACATGGGTTTAAGCCTGAAACTGTGAACTTTTACACTTGGCTAGATTGTTTGGAGAAATCCCAATTAAAACCAAGTTGTTTTCCACTCGATCTCTTAGTAGCAGGAAAAGGGCTGTGAGAAGATGGAAGGAATTTTTATTTTGCAACTACAACTTGCATATAGCTCCTTTAACAGTGAAAAACATCTGAAATTATTTTACAGAAACATATTCAAACACAATTCAACACCACACCACATTGGGAGATACTAGGACAAGAGTTTAAGGCAAGCTTTAAGCAAGAGGAGAGGGCAAAAGATTTAGGGAAGGAATTAGAGAGTTTAGGGACTAGCAGCTGAAATTCCATTTTAACAAAGAAATTGTGGAAGGCATGTGTTTTTGAAAAGCAGGAGTTTATACAGACCATACAAGAATATAGAATAGTGATTATAAACTTCAGATATGACAGGTAAAAAGAAAGACTGGCATTTATATAGCACCCATTTTGGCCTTAGGATATCCCAAAATACTTTGACAATGAAGTCACTGTTGGAATGCAGTAGGCAAATGCGCAACTGCATTCTTTAGTCAGTTTCAATCATAAATAAATCCTTAATGTTTCATACTTTTAATCGCGTAAAACCATTTTCATATCATTGTTAGTTGTCACAGCCCCATATTGTTATTCTAGCATCAAAAATTACCTGCGGTTTCAGTGCACTTTTGCAGCATAATTTATCAAGTCTCCCTTGGTCCATGACTATAAGACCTTTGATGTTATTGTTATTATTCCTTTGGAGTATGAGATCGTTGTTTTATTTGTATTGCCATCAGTGGCAATTGGCAGATGGAATTTGGTAACAGTGTGGTCTGGAATTCTTACCATATTTTAGAGTAGTTCTTCCAATGCTGCTGTCTTTAATTTTTCCTTTGCCTTAAAAATGGAAATAATGTTTACACTAAAACTGTACACTCTCTTTGTATTTGCATTTTAGTGATCTTCTTCAACTAAAGTAATATAGGTGCCATAAAACAACATAAACCTGGTCCTGTGAAGAGATTAATACCTTGATTGGGGATGGGGGAGGAGAAAGCTAGTTTGAATGAGGGAGGTCAGATTCAAACTGTTCATGGTAATATTTTCTTCCTCCAGTTAGATTCTAGAAGAACCAGTTGGGCTAATCAAATGTTAGTGGAGCAGAGTGTTACACAACAGGTGGATTGAAGCACTCCCCCCTTAACGGTCGTGCCATTTGATCCCAGCACTTCCATCAGTATTCACCCAAAATAAAGTAGTCACAGTAAGATTTTTAAATAGAGTTATAGAGAAAAGGCCGGAAACACAGAACATAGAACAGCACAGCACAGGACAGTTCCTTTGGCCCATGATGTTGTGTCGAACTAATTAAGCTGATGCCGCCTAATTAAGCTAATCCCTTCTGCCTGCACATGGTCCATATCCCTCCATTCTCCACATATTCATGTGCCTATCTAAGAGCCTCTTAGATGCCTCCATCATATCCACCACCACCTCTGGCAGCCCATTCCAGGCACCCACCACTCTCTGTGTAAAAAAAACTTGCCCCACACATCTCCTTTGAGCTTTCCCCGCTCACCTTAAATGCATGTCCTCTAGTATTAGATATTTTGACCCTGGGAAAAAGATACCAGCTGTCTACTCTATCTATGCCTTTCATAATTTTATAAACTTCTGTCAGGTTGCCCTTCAGCCTCTGCCATTCCAGAAAAAGCAACCCTAATTTGTCCAATCTCTTCTTATAGCACCTGCCTTCTAATCCAGGCAGCATCCTGGTGAACCTCTTCTGCACCCTCTCCTAACCCTCAACATCCTTCCTACAATGGGGTGACCAGAATTGAATGCCATACTCCAGATGTGGCCTAACTAGAGGTTTATAAAGCTGCAACGTAACTTCCTGACTCTTGAACTCAATGCCTCGACTAATAAAGGCAAGCATGCCATGAGCCTTCTTTACTAGGTAAATTCCACTTTCATCAAGCTATGGACTTGGATGTGAAGATTCCTCTGTACATCAAAGGTGTTAAGGGCCCTTCCATTAACTGAATGAAAAACACTATGATGCTGGAGGAACTCAGCAGGCCAGGCATCATCCATGGAGACATCTCCATCCATCTCCTGCCTGGCCTGCTGAGTTCCTCCAGCATCATCATGTTTTTCATCTAGATTCCAGCATCTGTAGTCATTTGTTTCCCTACCATTAACTGTACTTCCCCTTTACATTTGATGTCCCTCACCTCATGCTTGCTCAAAGGCTAAAACAAAATGTGTTAGAAATACTTAGGAGCTATGTAACTTACCAAATAGAGAAAATATATAACAACCCAAATTTGATGCAGTGGGGCATCAGTCGATAAGTTTTTCAGTTCAGAATAAACTTTTCTTCACTGGTAAACTGTTGTCACTGCTGGCTGATGATAGAGAGCAACCTGGGATTTGGGATCTTGGTGGACAACAAGAATAGCAGCACATCTGGTTGCTCCTGACCCAAAACGTTGACCGGCTGCTTTTCTCCATGGATGCTGCCTGGCCTGCTGAGTTCCTGCAGCATCATCGTGTTTTTCATCTGGTTGGTCAATGGGCCGGATTATTCTGCCTCTTGCCTGGCCTGTTGACTGAATCTCTGCCTGTTTGAAATTTTTCTGGATGTGGGACTGGCGAGATGAACCTCCTGCCCTCCACCTTATTGTCTACCTGCACTGCACTTCCTCTGTGTCTGTGACACTTTACTCTGGACTGTTATTGTTTTTACCTGTACTACCTCAATGCACTCTGTACTAACTCAATGTAACTGCACTTTGTAATGAATTGGCCTGTATAATTGGTATGCAAGATAAGTTTTTCACTGTACCTCGGTACAAGCAACAATAATAAACCATTACATTGATGTGCCCACAAACTAAGGACGTGTGATGAGGGGTGGATGGCAACTGGTATCCAATTAAATGGTCAACAAATCCACAGGAGGGGTAACGGGTGGGGAAGCAGTGAAAAAATAATGTATTTGAACTGGGAAGAAAGAGACATCAAGACCCCATAATTGCCTCCAAAATCACTACACTAAAATAGACTGGTCACACAAGCTAATCACCCCATCACATCCAGCCAACGTTAAGAAACTGAGACACAAAAGACGGCAGATGCTGGAATCTTGAGCAACACACACACAAAGTGCTGGAGGAACTCACTGGGTCAGGCAGCATCTGTGGAGGGAAATGAAAAGTCGATATTTTGGCTCGAGACCCTTCACCAGCTCTCGCTCCACTCCTTCCCCCCACCTTTATGTACTCGCTAGCACACCGCTTTCTTTCAAATCCTGATGAAGGGTCTCGACCCGAAATATCAACTGTTCATTTCCCTCCATAGATGCTGCCTGACCCACTGAGTTCCTCAAACTCCCTTGTGCATTGCTTTAAGAGACTGAGAGTGGTGAAAGATACAAATCCTGGCAATGAGAGGATGTGAATTACTGGACCCATTAATCCAGGCAGCTTGGTTGTGGAACCATGGGGTGAATAACAAATATTGTAATGGCAATGATCACCTTAATGGTTTGAAAGATAAATAGCTCTGAGGTAGTGGCTCATGATACTACTTTCAGCCTGGGAAGGTGCTGATCAAGCT
>JARFYF010000112.1:10526447-10539939 GCA_030265395.1 Rhina ancylostomus | reverse complement strand
TCCGGGATCAGATCTTAAGAGGCGGTGATAACTGCGTGGGTCTATATAAACATTGATGAGAGCCAAGTTGGTATGGGAAGAATCTTGTAGGCTTAGGAGTGGATAGGATGTGGAATTCCTGTTTATTTTACTAAGGATGTGAAGGGCAGCTGGGAATTGAGTTAAATTTTTGGATTGCTGAATTGTAACCAAGCTCTCTTTGTCGTTGAGATGCAATTGATCAGCCAGTGTGGTATACCTAACCCTCTGGAATCCATGTGTAATTTGGGGAATATGATACACCATGAATGGGAGAAAATGAAGAAAAGTAACATATTCATGGGAATGTTGTAAGAAGGCAATTTCTCCTTGAGCTTCGTATCAGCGTATTGGGAAACAAATCGTCTCCTCCTGGGGTGCATCAGTTGGATCAAGGATCAAGCTCCAATGTCAGAGTCGTAGATCATGAAGTCTAAGAGTCACACAGCACAGAAACAGGCCTTTTGGTCAGTCATGCCCATGTTGACCATCAAACACCTATCTGTACTATTCCAGTTTACCAGCACTTGGTTTGTAGCTTTCTATGCCTTGGCGATGAAATACTCTGAGAGCATCTACTCAGGAAGTGCACTCCAGATTCCAACCACTCTTTGGGTGAAAAAGTTCTTCCTCAGATCCTCTCCAAACCTCTTACTCTTTACTCTATGCCCTCTAATTTTATCATACCATCTCAGGTACAGAACATTTCATTAATATTCTGATTTTTCATACACACACACTCAATTTCACAGATTTCAACTCTCATATGAGTTTCATTAGTCAGACCACTTATATAGTAGTTAACAATAATAACAAAACCATTATGTTAGAACTTTGCCCATGATAGATTAAGGCTCATTTTTGTGGACTAACAGATCTTCATCACTTGGACAATCCCAGTGATAACATCTGGTGAGGGAGCAAATGCCAAGAAGTACTGGGAAGAATGATAAATTAGCCAAAAGAGCTGAACACATCTATAAATAGCTTGCTGCAACAGTGAGAAATTCAGAACAGTAAACAGAATTGAATGCCTATGCTTCAAGAATCAGATTGCCAAGTAAACAATGCTTCACTCCTGATCTTTGGTGCTTTTGGTGTGGAGTTTACATGCTCTCCCTGTGACGATGTGAGTTTCCTCTGGATGCTCCTGAAGACATGCAAGTTGGTAGTTTAATTGGTGCCTGTAAATTGCCCCTACTATGTAGGTGTGTGGTAGAATCTGGGAGGTGTTGGGGAGAATATGAGGGGAATAAAATGGGGATTAATGTAGGATTAGTGCAATTTATTTATTATGGTCACATGTACCGAGGTACAGAGAAAAAGCTTGCTTTGCATGCCATCCATACAGATCATTTCATCAAATCAGTACATCAAAGTAGTACAAGGGAAAAGCAATAACAGAATGTGGAATAAAGTGTTGCAGTTACAGAGAAAGTGCAGTGCAGGCAGACTATAAGGTGCAAGGCAAAGATGAAATAGATTGTGAGGTCAAGCGTCCGTCTAATCGTACAAGAGTGACTAGTTGTTGGTTCACACAGACTTGGTGAGTCAAAGCTCCTGTGTCCATATTGTATGAGTCTATGACACAACGACTCTGTGTGTTTCTCCCTTTGGAATGCAGTGGGCTCTAGGATTTTAAGAGGCCTGTACTTACAGCTACTATCTCAATATGCATATGTCCAATATCTGAACAAGTGATTTAACTGGCATTGCAGCTTCAGGCATTTTATTACTTAGTGGAAGCACAAGGTTTAACATGCAAAATGATAACCCAACATTTTTTTGCCAACCTTCCATTGTCCAAGACATTCTTCAAACCCAGCCACAGCTACCTCCAGCTAATAATAGCAAGGTATAGCCATGCACATTTCTTCAATGTTCCAACAAAATCTTTATTTTGCTGCTGATGTATCTAGCTGAGCGGCAGCTGAGAGTGTACAGAAGTGTGATGTGTCTGGCTAAAATTTGCAAGAGTTGACGAAATTCAGTCAACTGAAACTTGAAACAGTCAACCAAAAGCAGACACCAGCAATCTGAAGTAAAAACAGAAAATGCTGGAAGTGCTGAACTGGTCAGGCAGCATCTGTGGAGGTAGAAACAGTCAAGAATATACATCAGGGAGATGGAGACACAAGAGACTGCAGATGCTGGTATCTCGAGCAAACAACAAGCTGCTGGAGGAACTCAATGAGTCAGGCAGTATCCGTGGAGGGAAGTAGACAGTGGATGTTTCGGGTCAAGACCCTTCATCTGGACTGCAAATTCATCATCCTGTTTCTCTCCCCTCAGGTGCTACCTGACTCACTGAGCATTTCCAGAATTTTCTGTTTTTATTTGAAACAGTTAAGCCATTCTGCACGTGGATTATAGGCTGGATTTGGTATGTGTGAAATATTTCACAAATGATGAAATGATACTTAAACTGGAAATGTGTTTTTTTAAGCTTGTAGTTTAATTGAACATTTTTTTAGAAGGCAAAGAAATCCCTCATATGTCTGTGGCAATGGGATGTACACTTCAGCTCTGAACTGAAGTATTCTCCCCTAATGTGCCGGGATAAATTTCTGTCAAGCTAGCTTGTCAAGGGATATGGAGCAAAAGCAGACAATAAAATGGAGGTGCAGATCAGACCAGATGAAGAGACTCCAGTGGCTAAGTAACCTCTTTCTGTTTCTACGTTCTTATTTTGTTGATAGGATGTGCATACTCATGGCAAGGCTAACATTTATTGGGTATCCCTTTTTTGCTTCTAGTCCAGAACCATTTCAGAAGGGAGTTAAAACTCAATCCAGCTGGTTGATCATTAGGCCTGAAGTCACGTATAGGCCAAACTAGGCAAGTTAATGAAGCAGGCAGATTTTTACAAAAGTCTCTTCATTTAATTCCAGATTTTATTTGATTTATTTGAATTTAAGTTCCCCAGCCATCATGTGGGAATCAAATACAGGGCCCACGTCAAGAGTCCAGATGACTTGATACTAGTCCAGTAACTTAAACAACCACCCCACTATACATCTGCCATTATTAACACTCATATATCTGCATCAGAGTGTAGTGTGATCATATGAAACAGATGCAGGATAGGCCACTTGGCCCCTCGTGCCTGCCCTGCCTTCAATAAGATCATGGCTGATCTTTTAACTCTGTGCTATTTTCCTGTACTTGCCTTCTGTCCCTTGATTCCATTAATATCCTTTCATGTACTCAGCAACTGAACCTCAACTGCTCACTTGTGTAGAAAATTGCAAATATTCACTATCCTCTGGGTGAAGGAATTTTTTTCCTATCCTAGTCATGAATGGCCAACCTCTTGCCTTGAGACTGGGACTCTCGGTTCTTGGTAAATCATCTCTGCGTCTCCCTTACTCTCTGGAGCTCCCCTCCAAGAGTATATCCGGTTAGTCAGTACGTGCTATACTGAGGGAATGTCACACGCCGAGTTTTGATTTTGGATAAGATGTAATTGTTGCATTGTCTGTTCCCTTGAGGGAATGCACAAGGTGGATTATAGAGGACCAAGGACTTCACCAGGTCAACATACATCCCTCAACAAGGCCATGAAAGAAGCATCTGGTTACTCAACTGATCTCAGTTTTTTTCCACATTTTTGTGTGTAGTTTATTTGCCCATCTTACAGCAGTGACCTCAATGTTCTTTAGTGTGTTATGACATTGTAAGCATATGAAAGATGCTATATAAATGCAAGTCCTTTCTTTAGGAGACTGCAGTCATCCTGAACTGAATTGCAACACAATTTCATGAAGACACATGATTTCAATTACTGCACAAGGACACCCACAGTCACTGATGTACATCTGCAATGCATTACACCGAAATTGCATGATTTGCAAAGTCACTTGAAACAGAATTTTATTATTTCATTGATGTTGGGGCTGGGTTTTAAAACGTGTCTGAAACAATTATTTTGCCATAATTCTGGTGGTTGGCAAAAATTGAATTGTTTTCATCATGACATAATTCTGAAAAATGATCTCAGACCTCTTTGCTTTAACAGGACAGTATCCTTCTTGTTTTGAACATTGCCGACAAATACCACAGAGCCTATCGAGTGCATCCTCAATGATTACTGCAAAAGTGTTTCTGATTTGGATGGTTAAAGCCACCAAGCCTAACTGTAGTACTCTGTGCAGCAAATGTGAGCAACCATTTGCAGTAGGCTGCTTTTTATTTGATCTGGCTTGCACTTGACCATCAAAATCCACTCCTGGAAAATTCACTGAGAAGATCCTGGAGCAGGTGCATAGGAAATTTACTGGAATGGTAGTAAGGGAGAGAAACATTTATTTATTCATTCATTTTTGTAATTGGGCCTTGCCAGCAATATCCTATTACTTAATTCCCTTCCCTAACTGTCCTTCAGGAGGTTGTGGAGAAGAATCTATTTGAACCCCTATATTGGGTAGGGAGTTCCAGGAATATATTTCCAAGTCAGGGTGATGCACAACTTGGAGGGGAACCTGCAGTCAATGGTGTTCCCTTGTTGTAGAGATCACTGGTTTGGGAAGTGCTGTTGGAGTAACCTGGGGGATTAACTGCAGTGGACAGTCAGCATATGTCAGTGATGGATGGAGTGCACGCACAAATCAAGCAGGTTACTTTGTTCTGGATAGTGTTGAGCTTCCTGGTTGTTGTTGGAGCTACATTTATCCAGGCAAATAGAGGGTATTCTACTACACTTGTACCCTGTAGAGGTCCTCCCCAGGTAATGAACATCTGACCTATGTACATATGGACGAGTGTTTGGAGTCTGGGAGATGGATCAGCCATCTCCTGTGGGGATGCAGGTATCGTCTGCTGAGAGAGAACTTTTGTTTCACATCAATATTATTGCATCTTGCAGAAAACTCTGAATGGATGAGTTAATCACCCTGGTTTAACTGCCCATTGCCCTAGGCTACCTGATGTATATATTGCTGGGCAGCTGCATTTCCAGGTCACGAACAGTTCTCAGGAACTGAACACTCATGACCTGTAGATGGTGAAAAAACTTTGTGTCAGAAGATGAGTCACTCACTGCAGGATACCTGACTTGCTCTTGTAGATACTTATGTAGATAGTTGAGTTACACTTCTGGTCAATGGTGATGCACAGGAATTAGAATTGGTTTATTATCACATATACTGAGGTACAGTGAAAAACTTGTTTTGCATGCCGTTCATACAGACCAATTCATTACACAGTGCATTGAGGTAGTACAGGGTAAAGCAATAACAGCTACAGAGAAAGTACAGTGCAGGTGGACAATAAGGTGCAAGGACCTCACAATCTACCTCATTATGACAAGATCCCATCTTATCACTGTTAATTGATGACATGAGGGGCTGATTCTGATCTTCCTGGAGCAAAGAAGGTTAAGGGGAGATATATTTAAGCTGTACAAACTTATGAAGTGTCTTTCTGGAGTGTACAAAAGTGTTTCCATTGATAAGATTGATAGTCAGGTTTGAAATAAGAACCAATCAGGAAATAGGATACTGACTATGAGGGACAGTTTTACTTTTTTGTTACATCTGGAATGCATTACCCAAAAGGGGGATGGTGGAGAAAGGTTCAAAAGTAATTTTCTGAAAGGAATTAAGCAACTAATCTAATAGAGAAAAAAAGGATCAAGGATTTAAACAAGGAGGGGCTAATTCAATGGTATCAAGGAGTCAGTTCGGACATAATGGGCTGAATGGTCTCTTTCTTCTTTTTGTTGTAAGATGCCACAAAAATTTATAGAAAGGTGGTTTTAGTTGTTGAGCAAATCCATGGCTGATTTAATTGTCACATGTGAGACTAGCTTAGAAATTTTAGCACAATTTAGCAGTGTGACAGTAACACTAAGGACTGGAAATTGTAAAGAACTTGTAAAACCTTGTAAAGAACTTAAAAACAATATGCAGTAGACTGACCCTTGGATGGGTTTCAGAATGTTCTGCAGGTCATGAGGCCTGAGACATCATGAGCAATGGAATCAGCCCTGCACCGCTGATGGAGACTTGGTCACAGATCATGGGATAGGCCCAAATAGAAGGGAGGTTTGGGTCTCAACTGGAAGGTATTAGCTCCTTGGAATGCAGGGTTAATGTGAGCAGGCCAGGGTCCAGTTGTTGGGGCCCCAAATGAGATTTGCAGAGGTATGATTCCAGGCCAATCTAAAATCTCAAGGAGGCTCCCCTGCAAGATGCCCCAGGCATCAACTTCCACAGTGAGTCATATTATGTCAATTTGCCTTTAAGTACTGCAAAAGAAGGCTTTGCATGCTTGTGAAGGCCTGTTTCTGCACAATTTGCAGGAGCAAATGAATTTTTAAAAACACTAAAATACAACCATGCATTGAATGCTGTTTAATTCCACCTCACGTCTTTGTACTTAACTGTATCATTACAGGTGCTGTGGAGTATGGTTTAATATCAAAGGCAAAGATGTTGTACAGCAAGAAAGAATTTCTAGGCCAAGCTGTTTGATTGAATTGTAGATTATAAACTCCAGGGCTCAAGATTAATTTTCCCCACTGATTTCAGGTGCTTTGAGGGTCTCCAGTCAGCACCTGGCCGAGAGATCAAGCAGTTCAACCATCTGAGGAGGACTGCTGGAACATCAGTGAACTCTTCACCTGCTTCTTTTGAATCCATGGAGTTCTGGGGCTCCCTCTAATTCTGCTCTGTAATATTCAGGCTTCAAAGTTAAATAAAGCATGAAAGTTCTGAGGCAGGGCGTGTATTTTGAGAGATGCCACATTCTGAACACTTATTAAAACACTCAGGGGGATTGTGGGGCACAAGTTCCTTTGTCCCAAGGGACACAGGGTTGAAACCAGGTCAAAAATAATGGGTAAAAAGTTAGAGGATCTTAATAGCAAATGAGTGTGCGCCTTCAAATTCTTGAGAGACAAATCCACAGCATAAAACTGACAATAGCCTCACATTAATTATACAGTCTGAGAGTCTATAACGCCATACAGCTGAGAGTCGACAGAAATAGGAATTAAGATGTTCTCACAGCAGGGGGTGCTCTTCAGCGATTGGATTGATTTACGAGCAACCTCTCTGTAGCGTCAAATCCAATAACTAGCTATGGCATGCTTTATGCTGCTATTGGGTTCAGTGACATAAAGCTTCACCTCCCTTCACTACCTCCATGCAGCTTGAAGAGCACGCATTTGAATGGGATGTCACACTGAGAATTAAAAGCCAGATGAGCAAATGAGGCAGCGATGGGAGCTCCATGACTGGAAGTTGGGAGAGGAGTGGTTGGTGGTCGAGGGGATGGGGTTGGTGGTCGGGGGGGGGGCAGAGGAATCTTTCAGGGATACTGAAGGGAGGGAGGGTTGGGTTGGGCTTCAAGGGTCACATTTTTCCCCACCAAGGAAACCCATGAGCAGCAGGAAAAGCACTTCTATCCTAGAGTCAGAGAGATTCATAGAATCATACAACACAGAAATGGACCCTTCAGCCCATCATGTCCTTGCTGATGTTTATCATTACTGACACTAATCCCATATATTTGCACTTGGTTTGTAGCCTTCTGTCTTGGTGATTCAAGTGTTTATCTAGATGCTTCTCATATGTTATGAGTAGCTTGCTCCACCCCCTCTTCAGGCAGTGCTTTCCGAATTCCAACCACTGAAAATAAATCCCCGCTTCATCTCCTGCCTCTCACCCCTTACCCTTTTGATTTAGACATCCATATCAGGGAAATATTCTCTATCAACCTTATCTATCCCCTTGTAATTTTGTATACCTCTATCTGGTAATCCCTCAGCCTTCTCCATTCCAAGGAAAACAAACTGAGCCAATTCAATGACTCCTCATAACTGAGCTACTCCAATCCAGGCAACACCTGGTGAAGCTCCTCTGTACTCTCTCAAATACTTCCTATAATTACACACTGGAACACATCTTCCTCTGAGATCCACTTCAACCTGCCAGCAAGTAAGCCCACAACTGGGAGCCCACTGTAATAGTGCCATCTTCCATTTTCCAAGATCTGAGGAAAATCAGTCAACTGAGCTTATGCCAGGTTTAAACTGTTACAAGGACAATGGCCCCACTAAAATGAATGGGAGAGATTGGGGAAATGTATTCAAATCAAATTGAAATGTTCTATATTAAATGTCTATAATTACCTTAAACATGTTTGCTAATCCCACTTTTAAATTTCTAACAATTTTAGATTTGCAAAATTACTCATTTTTAATTACTTCCTTTTAACACATCCTGAATGAATTTGAAACACGTTCAGCATTCAGCAGCTTGGACAACTTCGGCAGCTGAGGGCAGGGCCTTGCCGGCTTTCGATGCCGTTCTATGAGTGCAGCTGGTCATTTCTGCAGGAGAAACATTTGTTTCAGAGCACGCTACCAGCCATCTCAAGGCAGCAGAAGATCAGCCCTATTAACTGCTGTAATGTGGCTGTGTTTTGTATTCCAGTTGCCTACATTACAGATATAATGAGAAATAATTAAGTATTTTATAATGTTTTTGAGAATGCTCCAACGCTGCTTGAATGAAGCTGCAGCCCCACTGCACTTCATCCTTGTCCCCCAGCTTTACAAGGGTTCCAGTGCCCTTGGACTAGGCTGAGGGTGAAGTAGTAGTAGTGTTGAGGGGGGCAGGTAGATTAGAATCTGGTGCAATATGTAGAGGGTAAACAAACATTGTGGGCCAAATATTTGCATGGGAGAGTACAAGAGGGCAGATAGACACTGAGGGGCTTAAATGTAAATTTGATACTATGCCTATAAATCTGACCCAGATCATATTTTATTGTGTGGAACTAGGACAGGAAGGTTCAACAAGTTTGATATTCAGATTTGGCTTCCAAAGTAATCAAGGGAAATGCACAGGCCTCTGCTTTTCCAGGGCTAATGATGGCAATGTTTTTGTATGCCAGTCAAGGCTCCAAGGATTGGTTGTTGACATGAAAAGTTAACTGAACACAAATCTAATTTGAACTACATTTCTGTTTGGTATGCTGATTGATCATTCATAAAAAGATATGTTCCCTGAGACCTACTGCCATCATGGAAAGTAGTACAACAACACCTTAAATCTTTCAGTATGTTAAAAGATCCCGAAGAAAAGCAGCCAGCATAATCAATTACCCCACCCACCCACCCCAGACATCCTCTCTTCTCCCCTCTCCCATTTGACAGAGATAAGCATGAAAGCACCGACCACCAGACTCAAAGATGCTTCTATCCCACTGCTATAAGACTATTGAACAGTTCCTAGTACAAGATAGACTCTTGACCTCTAATCTACCTTATGACCTTGCACCTTATTGTCTACCTGCACTGCACTTTGTTGCTGTGACACTTTATTCTGCATTGTTATTGGTTTGCCTTGTACTACCTCGATGAATTGCAATTGTAATGGATTGTATGATGGGTATGCAAGACAAGTTTTTCCACTGTACCTTGGTACATATGACAATTAACCAATTCCAATTATCAAACAAAATTTGATGTGAGCCACACAAATAAATTAGGACAGGCAGTCTCAGAGACTGGTTTCAAGAAGAGTGCTAAGGCAGGTGAGAGGTAGAGACTGAGGTGTTGGGAGGGAAGTCTAGAGCCTCGGGTCTTGCCAGTTGAAGGCATGCCTGAGAGAGTAGAGTACCTAAAATTAAGGATGAGCAATATTTTGCTTTTGAGCCCACAACCTGACTCAAACTAACCAACTACTGAATGATCAAGAATAACATACTGGAAACCACCAAACCTATGTCTGAATATTTACATTGGAATCCTCTGCAATAGGGAATGCATACATAATCACATCTTAATGCATCTAATAGGAAACCCATTTATATGATGTCCTGGGTGACAGATGCAAGTAATAGGAATGCATAAAATTGTAAATGTTACAATCCTTGATCAGCATGGGCTGTACCTCCGGATACATGGGGGTTTCCAACTATATTGTTGATCATACAACAGAAAACATTTCCATTGTCAGCCTTGACCACACATTAGGAAACCACATGTGCTCAGCAGGTAGAACATCTACACACCAAATGGATAAATGTAGTTTGATTTATTGCTACAGGTAGCAAATAGTTATGTGCAGAACGCAACACTTGCAAGTTTAACAATGCAGGCTGATCACTTTGATACTGGTTCATTTGTATTTGAAAGCTAACCCTGATTCTGCCTCAAATTCAATTCTGACTTCCAGCTGAAGGTACAGAGACTGACCCATGGCAAGGAATTTCAGGGCCTGTTTCCAGCAATAAAATCAAAGTAATATGCAGTGCTGAGACAGAAACCAGAATCAGCAGATGCTTTGCAGGAACAACGAAACAATACTCTGCTGTCAGGCACTGAACTACATTGCTGCTCAAACCTTATTTTCTTTCTGCTTAAAAAAGTAATATGGCTTTCAAAATGATCATTACTGACTTGTGTATGTTATTATCATGGGTAACATTTATAAGTGTTTTTAAACTGATTGAAAATTAAACCATTTAACCAGTGACTACTTTGAAAGTTAGTCTTGAGCCTCAGCAACAGAGCACCAAAGATCATCTCTTGCACTACCATGGACTTGTCTCCAATGCATCTTTTTTACATTGTCTTGTTTTTGCAGTGTTTTCTTCCCCTCTTTCTTCCCTGTCTTATATAATTTATTTACAATTTATATTCTGTGTTGTCTGTACCCATGTGTATGATGCTGCTGCAAGTTTTTCATTGCACCTATACCTCACTATTTATGTACATATGAACTCAACTTGAGCTGTTAAAAGTGTGAAAATACAAATTGAAACAGTTTTGTTTGACATTGGAGATGGAATTGAGACATTGGGTACTGAATTTAAAAATCAACATAATAGGGTTAGATCATTGGAGCAGCATCTGGATGCAAGGTTTCAACCCAAAATGCAGACAACTTTCCTCCCACAGATGCCGCTTGACCTGCTGAGTTCCTCCAGCCGATTGATATTTTGCATCATGAGCAACAAACATTGAGCACAAATGGAAATGCAATGTGGTTCTCTATTAGTGCTTGCAGTGTTTATCAGCTGACAAGAGTGCACACTGAGTGAAACAAAGAAGCCAGCACGAGCTTCTTCCCACCAGTTATTTTTCCCTTTACTATTCCTAAGGGCAGACAGTAGTGTATCAGTTGGTGTAACACTATTACAGTGCTCGAGACCTGGGTTCAATTCCAGCCACTGTCTGTAAGGAGTTTGAACTCTGAACCTTTTCCCAGTCCATCAACCACACCACAGAAGAAATGTTAATCTGAGTTTGAATACTAAACATTCTTATTCTATGTTCCCTTGTATGCATGACTTCACTCCTGTGCAAATGCTGAGGGTTTTACAGAAACACTTATTAATGGGACATTAATTTTTATTTATAAAGTATCACCTGGGTAGGCATTCACCAGAGGAATTAGTTAAGGGCTTCTAATTGAACATTGCTGGCATAGACTGAGCTGAATGGATTGTTACAGCAAAGATAGCAGCCAATGTATCATGATTCTATTACTAATGGAAACTTACCTCAAGGGGTTGGCACATTGAAGCCAAGCAGCAGATTTGCAACACACCTAAATGATTCCCATATCGTTGATTCTTCCACAGTAGAAGAGATGTCAGATCTGGTGTGGTATCAGAATGACCTCATTGTAGTGGTTAGCATAATGCTATTACACCAGTGATCTGGGTTCAATTCTGGCCACTGTCTGTAAGGAGTTTGTACATTCACCCTGTGTCTGCGTGGGTTTCCTCCAGGTGCTCTGGTTTGCTCCCACATTCCAAAGACGTATGGGTTAGGAAGTTGTGGGCATACTATGTTGGCACCAGAAGTGTGGTGACACTTGCAGGCTGCCTCCAGAACTTATGCAGAAGATGCATTTCACTATTTCAATGTACATGTGACTAATAAAGAAATCTTAGCTTCTCACTTTAAGATGGTCCTTTGATTAAGGTTTATGGTCTCTTAATGTCTTATAGAATCAGAGCAACACAGCAGGGAAACAGGGCCTTCAGCCCACTGAGTCTGTGCTGACTATCTATTTACATTAATCAACCCCTAACCTACTTCATTCTCCCCATGTTCTACCACTCACCTACACACTGGTGGCAATTTAAAGTAGTCAATTAACCCATCAAGCCATGGGTCTTTAAAACCAGAGCACCTAGAGGAAAGCCACATGGTCACAGGGAGAACTTGCAAACTCCACACAGACAGCACCAGAGATCAAGACTGAAACTGTGCCACTGGAGCTGTGAGCCAGCTGTCCCACTGTACTTTTTCTTTTCAACTTTTTTCCCCTGAGTACACTTGTGCATATTGTTAATGCTAAAAACAATTATGATGGACAGCAATTCTGATTCCAAAAGTTGGGGGATATTTTAACATTGAGCAAAGAGGAGCAGTTATCCATTTATCCCTGCCCTGAATCTCCATCCCATTGACTTGCACGAGAAGGAAGACATTCCTGGCACTGGTAATGGACAACTGATATAACATTGCTAATTTTAAACCCTCCTCCCCCATGTGCCCCATAAACACTAATAGTTATCTGGTATTATCTCAAAGACCCATATGTCAGATGCAAGTGATAAAGGGCCAGCGGCAAACTTAAAAACTAATAGAAAACACACCTGTCCACAGACAGACAAGTGGACAGAGCTCACCCCTTTGACTAAACAAAGCTTCATGTATCTCATTTTATAGCCTCAAATTAGCTTGAAAGAAAAAATAAGTCCTGCCATTTATTGCATTGAGGAGCTGCGTTGTATTGAAGCCTTTAGCCTGGGGCTCTGCAATATTTTTGTTTCATAAATTGTGACAGAGCATGGGCTCTGCTTCTTTATCAGCTTGTGAGTTGAGAAAAAGAACATGAACTCTGGAAAGCCGCAAAGAATATTTATCAAGAATGGGTGGACAAAGGCCCCACAAGTGCTTGCAATATTTGACTCTTGCCAGTAGTGGAGGAAAGGAGAATGTGCAAGTTGCCCCAAGGCAAACTGAAATTACAGCTTCCTGGAAAGATATCCACTTAGTCAAACTGCAGCTAATGACCTTCTTCAGGCTGGTTCTAATTAAGGTGAGTTTCTCATCATTGTAAATACATCCAGGGATGATTTGCAGATGTGGTTCAAAGGAAGAAGACAAAGCTGTCATATTGCAGAGGGATTTTAAAAAATCCTCCTTCCAAAAAATCCCTGACTCCCTTTCCTTTAATTGGCTACTTTTGCCCTGAAAATGCCTTTATGGACAGTGCTGTTGCTTTGCCTCCCTCCCCCATTGCATGTAATGATGTCAGTCAGTAGACAGTCCATGCACTGTGTATTAGTCATAGCCCCATGTTGGAGCCCTGCACACTGGGAGCCATTGTGCATTGGGGCAATTTCCATTTAAAAAAATTCAAACAACTGGGAAACATATGCTGGCCCACCAGCCTTATAAACACTGCAGAGGTTCAGATGGCACAAGTCAACAAGAGTAAAG
>JARFYF010000112.1:10122878-10133550 GCA_030265395.1 Rhina ancylostomus | reverse complement strand
TGAAGGGTTTTGGCCTGAGATGTTGACTGTTTATTTCCCTCCATGGATGCTGCCTGACTTGCTGAGTTCCTCCAGCAGTTTTTGTATATTGCTCCAGATTCCAGCATTTGCAGAATTTTTTGTGCCTCTAGACATCTCAGAGGTTGGTTTGTAGTAAGTTTTGTCATCAAAGCAGAAACAAGGTCAGAAGAATTGAGAGAATGGAATGGAGTACTTACAGCAGGTAGGGTGGATGACATATAGTCAAGATAGCTGTGGGAGTCTTATAATGGATCTTTGTCACTAATCTATCCCAAGACAGACATAGGGAGATGAAAAAAGGGAAGAGTCAGAGATGGACATTGTGAAGGGGAGATCAGGGTGGAAATTGGCAATTAAAGTAGTTTGTTCGGTTGTATGCAGGAAGCAGCACCAATATAGTCATTGATGTAGAGAGAAAGGGTTGAGGTAGGGGGTCTTGAAAAAAGGCTTTGAGCACATCTTGAATCTATTCACCTGCTAATCTTTTTCCATGACAGACCCCCCACCCCCCCCAATCTTATTGTGCTGCAGCTTTCTGCAGTCTTTTGCATTTCACATTTACCCCCATTATACCCCATCTGTCAACTTTTTTTACCACTCACTTAACCTATGAATATCTTTGTACATTGTCTGTATCCTTCTCCCAGATTGCCTTCCCTGCTACTTTTGCATCAGAATAAGAATTACTATCACTAACATATGATGTGAATTGTGTTGTTTTGCAACAGCAGTACAGTGCAAAGACATAAAAATTGATAAATTACAAAAATAAATAAATAGTGCAAAATACAAGGAATAATGAGGTAGTGTTCATGGGTCGTTCAGAAATCTGGTGGCAGAGGGGAAGAAACTGTGCCTGAATCATTGAGTTTGGCTCTTCAGGCTCCTGTACTTCCTCCCTGATGGTAGTAACGAGAAGAGGGCATGTCCCAGATGATGAGGGCCCTTAATGATAGATGCCATGTTCTTGGGGCACCACCTCTTGAAGGAGTCCTGAGTGGTGGGGAGGGTTGTGTCCATGATGGAGCTGGCATCCACAAATTTAGCTATCATACATTTACTTACTTCCTCTCAATATATATTGTAAACAGCTGCAGACTCAGCACTAATCCCTGAGGCACCCCATTAGTTAAAGAATGCTGACCTTAAAATGGCCCCCACTTCCTCATTGCTTTCTGCTATTTAGCCAATCCTTTAACGATATTAATCTATTACCCAGAACTGCATGAGGTCTTATCCTATAAAATCACCTTTTGTGTGACATCTTATTGAATGCTTTTTTGAAAATGTGAAAATTTATTACACATCTATTAGCTTTCCTCTATCAATTCTGGCTAATATTCTCCCTAAGAACACAAATAAATTTCAGGCATGATTCCCTTTTGTAATGTCACGCTGACTGTGTTTGATTGGATTAAGAATTTACAAATCTTCTGCCAATACCTCCTTAATAAATGAAATACTAGATTGGGACCTCGCTCAAGTTCAGGTGAGGGGTGATGGTAGGTAGGTGGGGGTGGCAGTGGGCGTGGAGGAGGGGGAGAAGATGTAATAAGCTCAGAGGTGATTGGTAGAAGAAGCAAAGGGCTGAAGAAGAAGGAATCCAGTAGGAGAGGGCAGAGCTGTTAATCTGATCAAACACAGTCAGCATGACATAACAAAAGGAAATAATACCATAATAAATCATATTATGGTCGCTATTCAAGGTATTCCCTCACCTTCAGATTTGATAACTAGAGCAAGTTAGCTTTAACTTCACTTTTAGCAGTTATAGTTCTGAAAGTAATTGTGGGTCTTTAAGGACAAGTACATTTAGCTTTAAGCTGAGTTGGGTATGTGTTAACTGTTTAGAAATGATTCTAACAGTTTTTCAACAGTAGCTGAAAGACTAACAAACCTTTAATTACCCTCATTTTGCACTCCGCCCTTTTTTAATAAAAATAACAAATTGGAAGTCTGTCAATCCATTCGGCACCTCTCCAAAATCTGAGGTCTTTTGGAAGAATACAACCAATATCTCCATTATGTATTTAGCCACTGCTTCTCGGATCCTAGGGTGCAAATCATCATGAACAAGGAACTTATCAGCCTTTAACTGTAGTTTGCCAAATACTAATTCTCTAGTGAGAGTGATGTTATTTAATTACTCTCCCATATTTTTTAGTGTAACTGGGATAATCACGTATCTTCTCCCCTAAAGTGATGCAAAATAGGTTTATTTCCTATGCAATTTCTTTGTTCCTCATAACTATTTCCTAACCGTATTCTCCAAGATGCCTATGTTCACACTGACATCTCTCTTCCTTTGTTATGTATTTAATGAGGCTCTTATTGCCAGTTTTATATTTCTTGCTAGTTTGCCCTCTTAGTTTATTTTCTCTTTCTAGACTTTTTCGGCCTCCTTTGCTGGATTCTGAATTATCCTAATCTTTCGGCCTGCCAAAACTTTTGCCACTATATATTTTGTTTTCTTTCAAATGCCTTCCTTAATTTCCATGATTAGCCGTGGTTGATTCATTCCTTCTCCCTCCTCCATCATCATTTAACAAGGAAAGCATAACTAATCGGAATGTGTAGCTGGGGCCCATGCGAGTGCTCATATCTACACCTTTGATCTGTAGAAAGTGAGAGGAATCAAAAAAGTTGTTCAGGTTAAGAACAAGTTCTGCCAGGCGGATGAGTGTTGGTGGAGGAGAACTTGTTGAATCTTTGTTGCAGAAAGAAGCAAAGGGCTTTAAGGCCTTCCTGATGGGAGATGGAGGTGTATAAAGACTGGGCATTCAAACTGAAGATGAGGCGGCAGGGGTCAGGGAATTAGAAGTTGTCAAAATGATGGAATGCATATGAAGCGTCCCAGATGTAGATGGGAAGGGACTGTACAAGGGGAGACAGGATAGATTCAAGGTATGAGAAAGTAAGTTCAACGGGGCAAGAGCAGGCAAAAACTATGGGCCTACTAGGACAGTCGTTTCTGCGACCATCTGAGTAGGCTGGAAATTCAGCTCTCAGACCCTGAGCCAGGTAGATTTGGCACAGGATCCACAATTATAGATTGTGGATTGTACTCATCAGCTTCTTTGCACTCTTCCCAGCTTAATGGCACCTTTCCCATAACAGGGTAATCAAAACCATACACCATTAATTATTATTTATTTCAATTTTGTTTAAGCCTTTTGATTATTTAAGTATTTTAGCTGTCTTCCAAGGACAACTATCCCGCTGTTTTCAGACCCTTGAACGTACCTTTTACACTAAAGATAAACTCTTCATCTGTCAATTACCTCATCATGGCCCTTGCACTTTAATTGTCCACCTGCGCTGTACTTTCTCTGTAATGCTATATTCTGCATTCTGTTTTAGGAACAGTTTCTTCCCCTCCGCTATCAGATTTCTGAACGGTCCGTAAACCCATGAACATTACTCATTATTCCTCTTTTGCACTATTTATTTATTTTTGTAATTTATGGTAAATTTTATGTCTTTACGTCTTTTCCCTCTCACCTTAAATCTATGACCTCTGGTTTTCGATTCCCTTTCCCTAGGAAGCCAGAAAACAACAAATTTCGCAACATGTCAGTGATGATAAACTTGATCCTGAATTTTTCCCCCTTTTGTACCACCTCGATGTACTTATGCATGATCTGTCCAGATGGCACGCAAACAAAAGCTTTGCACTGTCTTGAAACTTGAGACAATAATGCCCCAATTAGTTCATCTTAACTAAATATTATTTACTTAAATTTTAGGTGTATTTGAATGCCGGAGGAATTCAGAGACACATTAAAAGCCCACAACCGTGGAGGTGTGGTTTGTCTTGCTGTCAAAAGTTTTTAAGGGGACAGTTCAAGCACAGGACATCCTCAGTGCCCTGCCCTGCCAGGCCATTCAGCCCACACTGCGGAGTCCGGGACACTCCTGCCAGTAAGTTTAAACCCTCCACATCTGGTGCGGGAATACTCGACCTGCGCTGATTGCAGGCAGCACCATTGCAGGTATTTGATATCAAGGCTAAACTCGGGCCAAAATGGAGGCGAGAGGTTGACCAAAAAAAAATGCTTAAATTACAATGGAATAAAGGTAGACTGTATTCCTTTTGTTTTGGAATCGATATAATTATCTAAACAGTAATTTAAATAGAGTGGGACTGAAAGAAAATCATGGGGATTACGCACCACCGAGGGGACAACCGGCCGCCCGCGACCCAGCGCCTTCGACGCAGGAGCGGCTGCAGCTTGTCCAGGTGCGCATGCGCCGCCGGGCGGCGGTTGGCGCCAAGCGAGGCTGGAGCGGGCCCGGAGCAGTGGACGGCGGCATCTGACCGGGAACCGGCGCAGGTCGGAGGGAGCGGGCGACCGTGAGGATTGTTGAATTCCAGCGGGGAGCAAAATCTGAGCGCCTACTCGGCCCACTGACTGTGTACTAGCCCATTGAAAGAGTTATCCAATTCCCCCACCCACATTCTGTGCTCCTTGTTCCGGACACCTCCCTTCCACATCACATCAACTTGACAGTCTCTCTAAATCTTGCTTATTTCTCCTCCTTTATCCTTGCTTTTGATCAGTCACTTTGTTGCGACCTGTCCAGAGACCAGTCCCACCTGGTACAGACGTGTACATGCCCGAAGACCTGTGTCCCTGGCCCCTTTTGGGTAAATACCCTCTGCCCCCTGCCCAAAGCCTTACCATCCACCCTCAATTGACAACGTGTTCCAGCTGTGTCCCTTCAGCCACTATAATTTAAAAGTTCATGACACAGCGAAGGTAAACCCCCAGAATCAAATTTGATTTCTCATCTGCTGCCCTTACTGACAAGGGATTCACACCCATAATACATTGTACATTATCTCCTGCATTTGAAATGATATGTCACGGTAACACAATCATGGTCAGGGCAACATTGAGCAGGTTAATCAGAAGATGTGAGATTTCAATATTTGGAGTAAAGTCATGTGGAGTGTCAATGCAAGGATAAGGTGCCATTTAAAGCCCCAACTTCATGAGGCTGCTAAAGATGCCATTGATATTGTTAAAAGAACAGGAGGCATTCTTTCAAATTTCTTTCTTGGTGTCACCAAAACCAAATTAACCAGTCATTCGCCTTGTTCGTCTTTTTAACATATAATGTAGATCACTGAGAGTGCCTGGTTTTTATGCGTTTTCTTACCAAAGATTGGTGCCTTAGTGGCATCACCTTCAGCCCTGTGGGTGACATCTGTGCCTCTTAATCAGTTAAAGCCCTTTCTAGGTTGATAGATAAAAGGAGTGTTTAGGATGTTTTACATTGACAGACAATGACATTTAAATAATGTCAATTACAACCTTTTTCAGACATTCCAAAGCATATTTCAATACTAAAGTTCCCTCAATTCAATTAATCTGTTATAGAAATGCTGACTGAGTGATAAACATTGCCCACATTACCAGCAAAGCTCCATTGCTCTTCAAAAGAGTCCCATTGGAAATTTTGAGATGGGATCTCCAACAGTGCAAAATTCATTGTTGCACTGGAAAGTAAACGCTGGGGTGAGATGCCCTTTAAACTGAAGTCCCAACTTCATGAGACTGATAAAGATGCCCTTGATATTGTTCAAAGATGAACGGGGGCATTATTTAATATTTTACTTTTAGCCCACATCACCATAAACAAATTAACCAGTTATTACGTTGTTAATCTTTATCAAATTTTAACGTAATATGAGGATCAATCAGGATGCCTGATTTTTATGCTGTTTCATTTTTATCAAAGCAATTTTTTGCTGAACTGTTTTAAGTACTTTTTTTTGGATGTAATGCTAGTGACTTTCCGCCTGCTCTACCAGATTAGGATAAGAGATCCCTTAACCCTATTTCAAAGAAGAGCAGGGGCATTATCATTATTGTTCTGGCCAAATGTTCACTCGGTATCACCAAAATAATTATAATATGATAATTATGGTGTAGTATTTGGTGGGCACTTGCATTTTAAGTTGCAGAGGAGGTGGGGGAGGTAGCGGATGGATAGGACAAAGGGAATATCTATGGAAGGTTGAGGCCGGGATTGCTGTGGGGATGAATTGTAATTGGGGCAATTAGAGGATGATGTGTTGCAAATAGAAGAACAGAATGTGTTATTACAGTGGATAAAAACTGAGCCAGTGTCACAAATGGTTGACTTATAGCAGTTGTGACTAGTTCAACTATAAACACATTTGGAGAGTTCGATATTGGGTAGGGAAGACTGTAACATGTGAAGTGGAAGATGAGGTATTGTTCCTCAAGCTTGTGCTGGGCCTCACTCCAAAAAGTGCTTGCTGATGTCAGTATGTATATCACATGATCTATTCTAGCCAATCATTGCATGTATATATATATCCAATGTATAGAATCAAATAATACTGTAAGAACAGGCCACCGCTGGGTAACGAACAGGTTCCATTTTTACGGACGTCCATAAGACTGTAAGTTGGAAAGTACACAAAAATTGCTCGATATGGTAACCATATCTCCAGAATATTGTGTCTGCATAGTATCGAGAGCACATAAGACTAATATGAAAGAACAATTACTAAAAGTGGAGAGAGAAAGAGATAGAGAGAGTGAGATAGAGGAAACTAATTCTGCCATTCGTAGGACTTTTGAATTTAATAATATTATGGGAGTTCATTTGCACGTATGGGTGTCCATAAGTCTGACATTCTTAACCTGGGACAATGATGCATGTAAACACTGTGCAGTGTGATAGAATTACTAGGCCATTGTCTCTAAACAAGCTGTACAATAAACAAATAAAGACTTCATTTAAACATTTTTAACCATGGATTGTGAATGCAGCCAAATAATATACAAAGGATCGGGTGCTCAAATAACAGGAAGAAAAACAAAAATGATTACTCTGCTGTGGATTCAAAATGAACTGGTCACAGTTGCTGTGAAAAGAAAATCCCCAAAGCCCATCTTTTGCTACTGGCACAAATCACTGAAATTAAACAACAATGATTAACTCTTCTCAGTACTGAGTGTTTTTTGAAACTTGAAGGTTTGTTAACTGCTAAAAATACTCAATACTCAAAGACGAAGATCTGTGAGAATTGCCAGTATTAAACTACTGATTTATTTGGAAAGAATGATGGTGGTTTCAATTTAAACAAAGTGCCTGTGCAATTTCACTTCAATCCAATGGTAAGTCTTATTAACAAAATTTTAAGAGTCAAATGATTTAATAGTAAATATAAAGCGATTTTCAATTCAAAGAGAACATTTGTCTAAAATTCAAATTTTTAAAAATCATTAGAGGTTATACCTTTTATGAACTGATTAGTCCACCTGCAGTAATTTATAGTGGATGTATATTTTCTTAGTTATTTAATCATAAACCCAAAACAGGTGAGAAGTAGATGAAAAGCCACATCTATTTAATGAAAATAAGAACATGGAAGAATCTGGATTTACAGTAAACAAATGGATTAGAATATGGTACTTAAAATGATTTAATTGCAGGTTAATTTCAAGACTGCGTTGAACTGAAATCTGCCGGTGATGCAAAGCTGATTGTGCATTAAGTTTAACTGGGAAGACTTTAAATTGTATGTGTATGACTATTTGTGACTATAATTACATTTCTAGTTCTGCTAGTAACTATAACAGGGTTTCCACTGTGCTTATAGAGAAATTAGCAGTTTCATACAAAAGGCATTTGTAAAATTAATGGAGGAAATCAGGTTCACTAATATTGGGTATGGAATTATTATGGAGAGTAACAAAGTAATGGAGGAGAGGATGTGTTGGTTAATGAAAGTTTGGGACATGATGGGTTAGATTAGTGCAACAAGGAGGCATCAACTGCTGGAAGCATTGGGGTTACGATCAGGTGCACATTTCAAAGTTGAGAAGTGGGGGAGCAGTAGTTGGGTCATGATTATGCTTGGGGACTATGGGAAACCCACAGATGATGCTAAGTTTTTAATTTAAAGGCAACTACTTCTAGTCAGTTTCCCATGCTGTAATCCATGGGCTTTAAGTATCATCAGAGCATACTTCAGATCTTCTTTAACTGCTTGTTTCTGAATCAACAACCACATGTAGGTGAGCAAATTTCCCAGAAATGATCTCCAAACGTGCTCCACACTCGTGCATACTACTGTGTAAGTCCAAACTTGCACAATGGTATCCACGTGGAGAGTTTAAAAGAGGTAGGTCTTGGGGCTTGCTTATGGGTTTCACTTTACAGAAGCTGGGACTTGGAGCGAGAGCAGCAAAGTTTAAAGGAGGTCGGTTCTTGTGAGTTTCACTTTACAGGACTCTAACAGAGACAAGTTTGCAAATTGTTAGTTACTAGTTGATTGGCAAATTAGCTCATTAACAGCAGCTAACAAAAAGAAGTTAGGGTCAAGTGAAGTGGCCATTTTGGAGTGGGCATTATGAGAGTGGCCAGTGTTGGAGTGAGGGAGCTGAGGTGTTGGCTCAAGAGGCTTCAGTGTGAAGAGGCTGAGTGAAAAAGTGTTCCAGGTATAGGGAGTGAGAGTAGATCTTTAAAAAAGCTTCAGTGAGGAGGCACAGCTAAGAACAGGTAGGTTTTATTTTGTTGTTAATCCTTAGTCCTTGATTCAGGCAGGATGGTAGTTAGGGCAGTGGAATGCTTCTCCTGCAATATGTAGGAAGTCAGGGAACCTCACAGTCTTGCTGATGAGTACATCTGTGGGAAGTGCACCCATCTGCAGCTCCTGACAGACCAGGTCAAGGAACTGCAGCTGGATTTGGTTGTACTCAGGATCATCCAGGAAGCTGAGAGCATCATAGATGAGACTTTTACTGAGGTGGTCACACCCAAGGTACAGGCTTCAGATAGATGGGTGACCATCAGGGNNNTAAGAGGAGAAGGCAGTCAGTGCAGAGTTCCCCTGTGGCCAGTCCCCTCACTAATAGGTATACCTCTTTGGATACTGTTGAGGGGGATGTTCTTTCAGGGTAGTCAGGTCTCTAGCACTGTGACTGCCTCTGTGGCTCACAGGGAAAGGGTGCAATCAGAGAGGGCAATGATGCTGGGTGATTCCATAGTGAGGGGGGCAGACAGGAGAGTCTCTGGCCATAGAAGAGACACCAGGATGGTGTGTTGCCTCTCGGGTACAAGGGTCAAGGATGTGTCTGAGTGGCTGCAGAAGATTCTTGAGGAGAGGGCGAACAGCCAGAGGTCATTGTACATGTTGGTACAAACAACATAGAACAAGAAATGAGGTCCTGCAGAATGAGTATAGGGAGTTAGGTAAGAAATTAAGAGGCAGGACCTCGTGGGTAGTGTCTGCGAATTACTCCCAGTGCCACGTGCTAGCGAGGTCAGAAATAAAAGGACAGACCAGATGAATTCATGGCTGAGGAGCTGGTGCAGGGGACAGGGATTCAGCTTATTGGACCATTGGGATCTCTTCTGGGGTAGAGGTGGCCTGTACAAAAGGGATGGATTGCATTTGAACCAGAGAGGGACTAATATATTTGCAGGGAAATTTGCTCATGCTACAAGGGAGGGTTTAAACTAGATTCATGGGTGGGTAGGACTCTGTGCAGGAACAAGTCATGGGATAAACTTGCAGGAGCAAGTTTAGTAATCAGGATAGCCGGGGACTGACTGCCACTTCAGTTACTTGCTCTGCCTCGTTCCCTAAGAGATGGTTCAGTAGGGCCTTCTATACATGGACTCAGGAAACTTTTCTGGACACATTTCACAAATTCCACCCTGTCTAGGCCCTTAACACTCTGGTTAGTCCAGTCAATACCAGGGAAATTATAATCTCCCAGTAACACAACCCTATTAACAAGAGACTGCAGATGCCGGAATCTGGAGCAACAAACAATCTGCTGGAGGAACTCAGCGAGCTGGGCAGCATCTGTGAGAGGAAAGGAATTGTCGGCGTTCCAGGTCAAAACCCTGCATAAGGCCTGATAGACAGGGGGACCGTAAAGACAGGGAAAGAAATACTCAGTTAACCTGAGACACACAAGAAGAACTGATGAAGGGTCTTGACCCGAAACTTAAGCTGTTTATTTCCCTCTATAGATGCTGCCTGACCTGCTGAATTCCTCCAGCATTTTGTGTGTGTTACTCAGTTAAACTGCATTTATTTCAATACACGAGGTTTAACTGGTAAGGTGGACAAACTCAGAGTGTGGATTGGCTCTGAGGACTGGGATGTTGTGGCCATAACAGAAACATGGCTGAGAGTAGGGCGGGACTGGCAGCTCAATGTTCCAGGATACAGTTGCTTACAGGTGTGACAGAGGTACAGGTAAACAAGGAGGGAAAAAATTGCTCATAGTTGTAAGAATAATAGGGTTGTATTAGTGGGAGATTTTAATTTCCCAGGTATTGACTGGACTACCCAGAGTGTTAAAGATCTGGATGGGGTGGAATTTGTGAAATGTGTCCAGGAAAGTTTCCAGAGTCAATCTACAGAGGGCCTTACTTGGGAGGGTGTAATACTGGACCTTCTCTTAGGGAACAAGGCAGGGCTAGTAAGTGAAGTGGTAGTCAGGCTCTAGCAACCATAATTCTATAAGTTTTAAGATAATGATGGAAAAGGATAGGGCAGGTCCACAGATTAGGGTCCTAAACTGGAGCAGGGTTAATTTTGGGGGAATTAAATAGGATCTAGCAGAGGTCAATTGGGTGAGCCTTTTCAAAG
>JARFYF010000112.1:10105269-10116512 GCA_030265395.1 Rhina ancylostomus | reverse complement strand
GAAGTACTGTAAATAACTTTAAATTTAACACCCTTAATACACACTCACATAAGCTTGTACTTTAAAATTACCCTACTGTTTCAGCACTGATTCATTTTAAGTGGGTGGGGGTGGGGTTGTGGCAGGTTTAGGAGGGGATGGCTGGGTGAGGGGAAATAGAGGTTTGGTGTGGAAGGTAGAAGAGGTGGAGTTACTGCATCCTCCAGTATGTTGTGACCACCAAACATGTCTTCTGTCCTTGCCCCTTTCAGCATTGCAAGGATTGTCATCTGCTCATCCAATATTGTCTTTCCTTTGCATGGGGCTTTTCTATGCAAGCATGGGAGATGCAATCCCTCCTCCTTTTATTTCCTTCCTTCCAACTATCTAGGAATTATTTATAGCTTTCCAAGTGCAAACCAGTCAACAATTAATCATAACTCCTGTTGCCATTTTATTTTTAGACATAAAAGGTGGTATTCATTTTGCTACTGATTAAATTAGCCCTGCCTTGTACTCTGCTACAGACATTCCCCTTTGTTTTTACCTATATTTGTATTTGCTGAAAGCTTGACATATCTATTAACATTTTCAAGTTCTGATATTGCCAAATTGTACAATTACAAGTTTCTTTCCATAAATCATTTCAAATATAAGTTTTCAATTAGGTCCAA
This sequence comes from Rhina ancylostomus, assembly GCA_030265395.1. Classification (NCBI taxonomy): domain Eukaryota; kingdom Metazoa; phylum Chordata; class Chondrichthyes; order Rhinopristiformes; family Rhinidae; genus Rhina; species Rhina ancylostomus. The sequence goes on along the minus strand of JARFYF010000112.1, from coordinate 10,115,859 downwards.
TTAGTTTTAGTTACTCTCTACAAATATTTAGGCAGCAAATTTTTTATGTGTTCATTTAGGTACTGTACTGATCCCTGGAGCAAGCCAGCTGACTGCCGCAGACATATTATACAGGCTGCAGGCCTCCAAAGCAAAATGTATCATTACAAATGATATTCTGGTAGACTCAGTAGAATCAGTGATGTCCAAGTGCCCTTCTCTCAAAACAAAGGTGATCATATCACATAAATACAGAAAGGGATGGATGAATTTCCACGAACTTTACCGGTTAGTACTTGCATGGTTCCATTTTAAAATGAGTTATGCTGCAGTACCTCAGAAGAAATACATTTCAAATATATATACAAATATTAGATGTTTTCAGAAGTTGGGTCAATCATTTTGGACAAAGAATGGCAAACATTCTACTAATTACACAGCAATAGTTATTCATCAAGGGGTTTCAATGAATTAGAATGTTAACGTGCATCAATCTTGTAAGATTAGAAAACCACTTGTGATAAGGACAAATGAACCAATAATTTGCTTCATTTCACAGTTCAAAACATATTTAGAAAGCTCCTATATTTAAAAAGAAATAGAGATGGGGTTGCGGGTGACTATTATCAGCTTAGAATATACGGGGAACATGGAAGGGCAGGACCTCTTTTGAAAATTCCGCTCCAGACAGAGAGCTGGGCTGTGGTTGGAAGAAAGGACTGGAATTAGAAGGTTGCACCTGGGACCAAAGAGGAGAGATTGAGGGGCAGAAGGTGGACAATATATCCTGAGTTGGCATGGATCAAGTAGAGGAAGGAGGGGTTAGGAGGAATTGGATCATAGAGTTGTTCCATACCAGCAAGGAGGTTCTAGGAATTTCAGATGGGGATTCAGGTTATGAACACCATGCCCCCAAACATAATTCAATCAAGTCAAAGTCAAGTTGATTGTCATATGCATGTACACGTGTGCAGAGGTGCAATGAAAAACTTATTTGCAGCAGCATCACAAGCATATAGCATCAGATAAGCAGCATTCACAAGAAAAACATAAATTCAACATAAATTATACACAACTTTTACAAGAAAGAACACAATTTGAACAAAAAAATCATTTTAGTGCAAAGTGATCAAAGTGGTCATAGTGTTGCTAAATTGTAGTGATCAGAGTTGTGCTGGTTGATTCAAGAACCGAATGGTTGAAAGGAAGTAGCTGTTCCTGAACCTGGTGGTGTGGGACTTCAGGCTTCTGTACCTCCTGCCAGATGGTAGATGTGAGAAGAAGGCATGGCCCAGATGGTGGGGGTCTTTGATGAATGTTGCCTTCTTGAGGCCGTGCCTTCTGTAGTTACCAACAATGGTGAGGAGGGATGTGCCTGTGATTTATTGGGTTGAGTCCATGCAACTTCTTGCGTTCCAGCGCATTCAAATTACTGTACCAGAACATGATGCAACCAGTTAATACCATTTACCTTGGTGGAGTAATATAAAGCTTGCCACACCACACACTTATTGAAACATGTCAACTAATTGTGTTCCAGTATTTCTAATTTCAGTTTCACCAACTGAAAAGAGCTCAAAGTCTTCTCTTTAAAAAATTTTAATTTCTGTTTGTGTTTGTGTTCTTTCTTCATTCAAGGATCAAAGAACTCTCAGAACAATGGACATCAAGTACTTATCAATGCAGGCTAACAAATTGGATAAAAGATTTTTTAAGGAAAACCATTTGTTGACTTGATATCTTTTCTTATATATCCAATGACAGCTAGAGATTCACCTGGCATGCTTTCACTTCCCAATTCAGCCTTAGTACATCTGAATTTCCCTAGAGAACTATACACAGCTCCTTTCTATTTTTTATTCATATGATATTCCTCATTGTTATCATTTGAAGGCACAGTATCAGGTTCCACACATGCTCCAATAACAGACAGCTCTCTGGATTACTCAACTATTTCAGAGTCACACTGTTTATCCCACAGTGGATGAGCAGAAATTTTCTATCACTAAATAAAACAAAGATTCAAACTATTATCTTTAGTTCCTGCCACCAAATCAGGCCCCTGACTATCATTCCCTACCTAAAACATTGTCTGAACTTGAGCCAGACCATTTTCAACCATGGTTTTGACACAACTATATTTTTGTCCACATATCTGCTCATATACTAAAGCTACCTGTTCCAAACTCCATAATGTCATCCAGCTCCACTCCTGTTTCAGCTCATCTGCACCTGAAACCTTCATCCATGTCTTAGTTACATCTGGATTTGACCATTCCAGTGCACTCCTTCCATCTACTACATAAAATATGCTCATCACAAGCTTTGCTGTCCATATTCGAATGCTCAGCAAATTTTATTGACATCTATGCTGCTCTGATTCTGAACTCTTGGGCACTCCTGATCATAATCAATGCACCATTGCAACTGCACTTGGAGCTGCATTGGCCTGTAGCTCTGGAATCCTGTCCCCATAGCACCTTGCCTCTACCTATCTCTCCTCCTTTAAGATGCTCCTTCTAGTATATGCCTTTGATCAAATTTTTCATCATCAGTCCTGCTACCACTTTCTATGGCAGAGCATAGGGACATTTGATTATTTTAGATGCACTTTATAACTGAAGCTGTAATTGTTTACAGATTGAAAGTATCTCGTCCAATTTTTGTTTGGAATAAAAAAACTACAAATTTGACAAGAATCTTATTTCTATCTCTTAAGAAATGCATCATCTGATCACAAATGTGCAAAGACCAAGAGTTTCGATCCATTGGCCATTTTCTTTACCAGCGGAACCACAGGTGCTCCTAAGATGGCTCTTCACACCCATTGCAGTTATGGAATAGGCCTGACAGTGAATGGAAGGTGAGAAATCCAATTTGTGTACTATTCATGTGGAGCATATACAATAATTAAGCAATGTAAAATCTGAAACCTAAGAATTATTATTAAAGCTTAAGCCTAAATTATTAATTTAAAATGTTTTGTTGCAGCAAATAATGGCACTATCTCTTTTTCTTATAATCCCTGTCTTGTCTCCTTTGTCTCTGTGAATGACATACATGTCTTATCTTCCTGAATGACATGCTACCACACAATGAGACAGCCTGCTCACATCATATCTAGAAACCTTTTATAAGCACTTGCAAGGAAGAGAGCCTGAGAATATGCCATATTGTAACTTTACAACATGTGTTATTAGATTAGATCCTGCATTCCAAACAGTGCAGTGTCAGGTGTTCATTTAGTGGAGGAGGAACTGGTTCCTTTTACACCCACCAACTGAGTGGTTAATAGGGGAGGAAAAACTTGTGTTGCTAAGCAATATTCTATCCCTCGGAATCCTTGAAAATTAACCCAATATCATATTATCCTTAGACAACAATCAAGCATCCCAGGCATTCGTAAATTGATCTCCAGGCCTTGCATATATTAACACAAATCCTAACATTTATTGAAAAACAAATTGCTGAAATTAGGCAGCACTGATCAGAGCAAATGACAGGGCTGCTTTGCTTTGTTTCCCATCATTTGCTTCAACTTAACTCAGATCTGCCAATGAACAGATGCAGTTGTTTTTGATTTACCTTGATGCAGATCCAGGAAGAGCAGGAATGCTCTTCTTGGTTCCACAGCACCCTTGAGAGATATTGCTGGCCACTCTAGAACCATCCATTTTTTTAATATCATCTTCACTGAGCAACCTGAGAGCTGCTGTTTGCAAAGTATACACCCTAAGATATTTATTGTAAGGCCACTTATGGGACCATGATGATGATTGCAATTGATAAAGCAAGTGACTTTTCTCGCAAGCTTCAAGAAAGTGACTGTGGCTATTTAATTACAAAACCCACTACCGTCAAATCTGAGCCTATCCTTACCTGGCATCCATCTATGCACATTTTGGCAGAGTTAAGATGCTGATCAGAAGAGGAAACATTAATTCACTTCAGATTAATTTTGCTTTAATCCTTTCATCTCATTCTTTCTTTCCTCATTTCCCCACCCATACAGTGACCACAAAGCCCATAATATCAAAATTGATGCTCAAGAACTGAATCTGAAACCTTCTTTGTCATTATAGTTCAACACTGTGATTTCATATATTTCAGTTGAAATGAATTTTGTTTTGCCTTAAACAAAAGGAAACAAATTGCATCATTAGCTAGGTTTCCAAAATGCTTTTCATTACAATCAAGTGGCAGAAGGTTGATTACAGTAATGCCCTCTACCAGGTACTGGTTGGATCTCACTCCTTCAGATGTGATGTGGAATACCTCAGACACTGGCTGGGCTAAGTCTGCATGGAGCAGTGTCTTTTCACCATGGATTCAAGGATCTTGTGTTTTTGTCCAGAACATGCGTCGGTTTAATCCGGAACATGTATTGGAAGTAAGTAGCTACTGTTTCTTGTGTACATAATCCCACCAGTTCCTTTAACTTTGGGGAAAGTTTATGCTAGAATAATTATATGTTAGAATAATCTTCACTAGGGGTGGATCATTGCTCAAGTAAATCTATTGGCTAATCCACAACTGTCGGTTTTCCATCCACATCCAAAGCAAGTATTCCTTTGTGCACTCTGTGTGCAGTGTACATGATTGACTACATTAGTATTTCTTGCTCAAAGTTATGTGTTGCTCTGCATTCTGTCTTATCCCAAGTACACCACATCACCTTTGTCAGATTTCCCTCAATGATAAAGAAGCATTGATATGTTTCCAAGTCAAAATGAATATAACTTGGATGGAACCCACAGTGGTGGTGTTCCAATGCCCCTGATGCACCTGTTGCTCTTGCCCTTCTTGGTGATAGAGGTTGCAAATTTGGGAGGTGTTTTATCGGACTATTCTGTGCAGGTAACTGCAGTGCATTTTGTAGATGGTTTAACCTGCAGCCAAGGTGCACCTGTGGTGGAGAATATGAATGTTTAGGATGATGGGTGTGATGCCCCACTTAAGCACATCGTTAGGTTGTAAACCACCAAACATTGTTTCATATGTATTTCTGGCTAATTTCCCTATTTATTCGCAGGCAAAACAAATTAGCATTAGTACTAAGTACAACAATGGCTTAGTGCATCACAAATAGTGAAAACCAGTTTCTAAGCCAGCAAGTCGAAGGGAGCAGTACATTATCTTTATTTTTATCTTTGTTAAATTACTTTTGTTCTTCTGAAATTGTATTTTCAAAATTATTTTACCTTCTCTTACAACTGAGTTTTAACACGGCTGAATGAGATGTATCCTCACTCCAACCAACTCCATTGTATCAAATATTCCTGTGCTGTCCATGTATGATGGCATAAGTATGGAATTCAGAAGCAAGGCCTTTCCAAGTCAAGAGTAACAATTCTGGTACAATGATGTGAGACTTTCATTTGAAATTTTAAAAAATTAAAGTATGTTTTTAAAATGTGCACAGGCAAGAATAATTCAGCTATTTATTTGTAGTTTTGTGAACAGTCTAGCCCAAGGCAAATTGTTCCTTGAAGACTGATTTTCTGCAAGTGTTTTATTTTTGCTGTTTGTTCTGGATGATAATTTTTTCTTAAATGTTCCTTCCCTAGATTTTATCCAAGTATCCAATAACGACCTTCTGTTCTCCACCTACTGCATACCGAATGCTTGTACAGAGTGATGTCAGCAAGTACTGTACTTTAAGATTTTTGCTTTGCTTATTTTCTCTCCTGTTTCAGCAAAATGCTCCTTTTTTTAAGCAATTACTACGTTGTTGCCAATAAGTTTGTTTTCTTTAAGATGAAGATTCATGCAAATAAATGATTGACCTAAAGCTAATGTTATAAGAAACATTTCTTGTGCATTCTTTGAAAATCAAACAAAAAATCTACAGATGCTGAAATCAGAAACAGAAAATGCTGGAAATACTCAGCAAGCTAGGCAGCATCCAAAGAGAGGAAAACAGAGTTAACGTTTCAGATTGAAAATCTTCTGTCAGAAATGGGGACATTGAGGAATCAGACATATTTTAAGTTGCAGAGAAGGGGAAGGGATGGAGAGAATAAAGGAATGTCTGGGATAGGATGGATACCCAGAGAAACTATATGATGTAGATTGTTGTTGACTGGGACAAGGTGCAGAAGGCTTTTTAAAGGCTGCAAATCTCTCTGGAGGAGGTGTAAACGGAGGAAGAAGAGGAGAGAGAAATAAAAGACATGCTGAAAGTATGAGATAGAAAATCTTCATCCTGAAACATTATTTCTGTTTTTCTCTGTGCATAGATGCTAAATATTTCTAGTATTTTTTTATTTCGAGCATATTCATTGCCTTTGCTCTACTGAAGTCATACAAAATAATTCAGTTAAGGATGTGGGAAAGGACTCACAAATAGTAGAGTGTACCTGAAATAAACAAAAATACTAATCTCCTCTTGGTCACTTTGGCAATCTATATTTCTGTGATATGAACAGATATTCCAGATACTTGAATTTTACACACTATGAATTTGGATGCTCACATTTTTACGAAATCTGTAACTGGTATTTCCAAAGAATCATAGAGTTATACGGCACAAAAACATGCCCTGCAGCCCACATCATCCTGCTGACCAAGTTGTGCACCTTACCTACATTTGGCCCATATCCCGGTAAACCTTTCCTACCCATGCATCGTCCAAATGTCTTTTAAATGTTGTAATTGTACCTGCCTCTACAGCTTCTGCTAGCATCTCGTTCCATTTACCCACCACCTTCTGTGTGGAAAAAGTTGACCCTCAGGTTCCTTTTAAATCTTTCCCCTCTCATCTTAAATCTATTCCCTCTAGTTTTAGACTCCTCTGCCTTGGGAGAAAGAATGCGACCATTCACCTTATCTATGTTCCTTGTGATTTTATATATCTCTATCAACCTCCTATGCTCCAAAGAAGCAAGTCCCAGCCTATCCAGCCCCCCTTATAATTCAAGCCCTCCAGTCCTGGTAACATCCTTGTGAATCTTTTCTGCATGCTTTCCAGCTTAATAACATCCTTCCTATAGCTGGGCAACCAGAACTGCACACCATACTCCAAGTGTGATCTCACCAACAACTTGCACAGTTGCAACATGATATCCTAACTCATGTACTCCATGCAAAAAACGAGCTGCTGGAGGAATTCAGCGGGTCAGGCAGCATCTGTGGAGGGAAATGGACAAGTTGATGTTTTAGGTCGAGAAGCTTCATCTTTCTAGCATCTCTTGTGTCACCTGTATTCACTGCCCTTACTGATGAAGGCAAGCATGCCAAATTCCTTCTTCACCACCCTGTCTACCTGTGTCTCTACTTTCAGGGAACTATGTACCTGAACCTCTAGGTCTTTGTTGTACAACACTTTCCAGGACACTACCATAAACTGAGCAAATCCTATCCTGGTTTAACTTACCAAAGTGCAACACCTCACACTTGTCTGAGTTAAATTCCATCTGCCATTCTTTGCCAACTTCCCCAGTTGATCTAGATCCCATTGTAATTTTTGATAACCTGCTTCACTGTCCACTATACTACCAATTTTTGTGTCATCCACAACCTTAACTAACCATGCCAACTACATTCTCATCCAAATCATTAATATAGATGACAAACAACAGTGGATCTGCAGTGACCCCTGCAGCACACCACTGGTCACAGGCCTCCAATCTGAAAAACCACCTTCCACTACCACCCTACCGCCAAGCCAAGTTTGCCCTAGCTAATTTGCCCTAGATCCCATGTGATCTAATCTTCTGGACTACTCTACCATGAGGGACGTTGTCAAAGGCTTGTAGTTCCCTGGTTATTCCCTGCTGCCCTTCTTAACTAAAGGCACAACATTTGCCACCCTCCAGTCTTCCAGTAGTTTAACCTGTGGTTAAAGGAGATGCAAATATCTCTTCCAGGGTCCCTGCAATTTCTTCCCTAGCTTTCCACAATGCCCTAGGATACCTTGTGGATTTATCCACCTCAAAATCCCATTTTGTAACATGGATATGTTCCAAGATATCACTATTCATTTCACTTAATTCCTTAACTTCCATTGCCTTCTCCACAGAGAATGTAGATGAGAAATATTCATTTAAGACCTCACCCATCTCCTGTGGCTCCACACATTGTCAATCACAGTAATCATTAATATTAAAATATAAATGCCATTTACCCTCCTAGGGATCTAAATGTTCATAATGTACTAAAAAGAAGTGAACTTCCATTGCATGCTAAATTAAAATCTTAATCTAGCAGCAAATAAAACAGATGTTTAAAAACTTTGCATCACTTGGCCTGACTTCTTAAAATTTAATTACAAATTCAAATAACTGTTTGAGTGCTGGTGAGTCCACTAACCCTGAGGTAATGGAGAAATGAAAAGAGAGGAGTCAGAGTGGAAAGCAATCTCACCTATTCTGAGTTCAGCCTGAACCTAACTGGGTAGGTTAAAACTAGTCAAGGCTCATAAAGTAGTGTATTCCAGAACCATTATTAAAATTTATTAAAATCAGGTAAAGCATTGCTAAAAATATAAAATGAAATATTAATACAAAAGAATTATGTGATATAAAATACTGCAACATACCATGCACTGATAGAGCTTTCATGCTCTAGCAATCTTGCACAGTTTTAATTCTTCATTGCAACTGTAATTTTAGTGTACAAATCTTTTTTATTTAATTCTGACTCTGAATTCAACTTACCTTTATGTCATTTGGAGGAGGTAGTTATCATCTGTACAGGTGATCACCCCGATCTGCACTTCCCTTGCAAACTGCAAAATTTTTCCCCAAAACACCTTTTTACAATACAAAAATAAATTGATAGACAACTGATTGACCCAATGCCTCCCTCTTGAAAGTGTCATTTGTTTCAAATAATCCAATACATGTCCATGAATTGCTTGAGTCAAATAGTCCTTGGCATCAATTTTCACAGATAAGTTGTTTTGAGGAGGAAAGAGATTTTCAGCACCTTGAAAAGTTCTTATTCAAAGGAAAACTCAAATTCTGTGAACAGTCATACCCATACAAGCAGATGAATAATTTGAAGCCCTGGGTTTTTGTTTGTGAATGACTCCTTTGGCAACTTCTTCAACTCCCAGTTAAAATTTTTTGAAAATCCTGTGGTTCCTCATGACAGGCTGGGATAGAAACTTTGATCAGATTTTAGTCTATGTTTGTTATCCAGACAATTAATGTATTGTTTGATACAGATTATAGCTACCTTAATGTTCACAATGTACTGGAAAAAAAAGAAATTATTCTATTTGCCTTACATGGTATATTCAGAACTAATCTAAAGAGGCAATAAGACTGATGTTTAAAAACTCTGCTCCACTTGGCCTGACTATTTTTTTAAATTTAGATGCAGATTCAAGAATCTTCAGCACTGTGTGAGTGCTGGCGAACCCATTAACCCAGAGGTGATGGATAGCTGGAAAAAACAGACTGGCTTGGACATCTATGAAGGATATGGTCAGACAGAAACTGTAAGTGTTTAACTTGAAGGACAGATTTTGTATTTTTTAAAATAAAGAATCCAGTCAGCTTTGGAATGAAGGGGTAAACCATGCAACCTGGGATAGCAGTTATTTAGTCATAGCAAACAGCGTGTAACATATGACCATCCTGTAAATATAACTTCTCACTTTTTAAGTACCAGCCATGGCTTTCAATCCTCCTCCTCCAACTTTTCTTTAAACAAATGTGAGGAGCTGATGATTTAATTGGCATTAAGGTCAAAATCATGAGTTCATCTGCCTTTGCTGTTTTCCCCCATTCCTTGACAAACCAACCATCCCCAAATATATCTAGATTCCCTTCAATTTGAAATCCACCAATATTACTGCACTCTGTCCCTCCAAAAATAACACTTGTCTTTTCTGCCCTTGCAACGTGTTGTTGCTGTCAAATCCTGGTCCATCTTAACTCTGTGTCTCTGTGCTTGCACTTGTGAGTTTCACCTTGCAGGAGTCAGGAATTGGAGCGAGATTTGGAGCAGGAGATTTGAAAAGGTGTGAGTCTGTGTGCTTGTTAGTTTCACCTTGCAGGAGTTGGGACTTGGACTGAGATTTGGAGCGGGAGATTTGAAAAGAGGCGAGTCTCTGTCTTGTGCTTGTGAGTTTCACCTTGCAGGAGTCTAAAGGGGGTACATTTGCAAGTTGTTATGGTCGCTTGGCTCATTGGCTAATTAACAGCAGCCAATAAAAAGTAAGGGTCAAGTGGAGTGGCCATTGTGGTGAGTGGGCCAGTGTTAGAGTGGCGAGCTGAGGCATTGGCTCAAAAGTCTTCGGCAAGAAGAGGTGGAGGCTAAGAAGTAGGCAACTTGGAGCAAGATCAGGAGATTTGAGAAGAAGTGAGTTTTCTTGCTTGCTTGTGAGTTTCACTTGCAGGAATTTAAGAGGTAAGTAAGCTAATTCTTAGTTAATAGGTGATTGGCTAATAAGCTAATTACCAGCAGCTAATAAAAAGTTAGGGTCAAGCAGAGCAGCCGTTTTGAGAGTGAATACCAACCTGTGATTACCAGGCTTCGGTGAGGAGGGCGAGCAACACTAAGGTAAGGTGAGGATAGGTTCTTATTCATTTTTTTCTGTCTCTTTATTTTCCCTTGAACCTTTTTAGTCATGGCAGGTGAGCTAAGAACCCCGTCATGCTC
>JARFYF010000112.1:10090242-10101783 GCA_030265395.1 Rhina ancylostomus | reverse complement strand
ATTCCAGAGATGAGGGCATTAGCCTATGAGGAGAGATTGAGTCGTCTGGGTCTATACTCACTGGAATTCAGAAGAATGAGAAGGGATCTTACAGAAACATATAAAGTTATGAAAAGGATAGATAAGATCGAGGCAGGAAGGTTGTTTCCACTGGTTGGTGAGACAAGAACTAAGGGACATAGCCTCAAGATTTGGGGGAATAAATTTAGGATAGAGATGAGGAGAAATTGCTTTTCCCAGAGAGTAGTGAATCTGTGGAATTCTCTTCCCAGGGAAGTAGTAGAGGCTACCTCACTAAATATATTTAAGACACAGTTTTAGATTTTTTGCTTAGTAGGGGAATTAAGGGTTATAGGGAAAAAGATTATGGGGGGAAAAAGGCAGGTAGGTGGATCCAAGTCCTCAGCCAGATCAGCTATGATCTTATTAAATGGCAGAGCAGGCTTGACAGGCTAGATGGCCTCCTCCTGCTCCTATTTATTATGTTCTTAACAATTTCAGTTGGCTTTTCTCCAGCTGAATTTCCTAACCTGCCACAGCACTGAAATAGACTAAATAGTGAAAACTGTGAACAGCATTTTTGAGACTGTGTCCATAATATATCTACCCCTTATCCATTTGGACTCCTCTGCAGTCTTTGGCATAGGTCACTCCACAATCCTTTTGTAATATTCCATCCCAGTGGGAGTACCCATACTTTTAACTATCCAGTCATACTCAACTGACTTTTCTCACACTTTATGATGATTATCAGAATTTCAAGATGTATGCTTGGATTCATTCTGTTCCTCACCCACATGGTGCCACAGTTAACATTACCTGAAACATGGGTTCAATTTTCACATTTACATCGATGACAACTTCCTCTGTCTCTTCATCAATTTCTTCAGCCTCTCCTCTGCATCTGTGATGCCATTCTGCTTCCATGACATCTTGTATTTCTCCAAGCTAACAACTGGGAAGACTGATGCCATACCTCTGTTCCAGTATCCTGACAATCTCGGGCTGAAGCTAGCTGGTATTCAGTCTCAGAATCCATTTCAACTACAACCTGTGTTTCCAATTCCATGTCCTTTACTTTAAAAACTGCCTACTTCCACTTCCATATCTGCTTGTTTTCTGCCTATTTTACACCTGGAATGTCTATTCGTGCCATTGGCACCTCTACACTTGATAATTCTGGTGTTCTTTTGAACAACCTTGTTTTCACCAGGGTGAGCATCCTAAAGACTATCTTGTCTAGACTGCCCCATCAGTCTCATAACAAGGATAGATTAACCCTCACTTCTCTGGCCTTTCCCAGTCTCCCTCACTTAATATACCTCCCATTACCTTAAACATTCCATTTATCATGTGATTCTCCTGAAAATCCCTCTATCTGCATGACGTGGCTGCCTAACATTGAACTCCTGATCTTCATGCTTCTCAATGACTTGACAGCCTGACTGAGGCTATATAGATAAATTTCTCAGAATTCACTTTATCAAGGTGAATAAAGTTTGTTGCCCAGTTAAGCCTCTGCATGCCCCACATTAAAATATATTTAAATACAGAAAACAAATGCAACTAAGTATCAGGTGCTCCTTATGCACCTCCTCCAGAACCAAACTTGAAATAAAGAACCATGAGGGAGAGTGCAGGAGGAGCATACAGTACAGTACTCCAAACAACATTCAAAATGTATGCATGTTCTGAAAATCTTTTGTTCCTTGTATCATTACAAAAGAGAGAGAAGCAGGAGTAGACCATCAGCCCCTTGTGCTTGCATCACCATTCAATGAGATCCGGAATGATCCTTTACCTCAGTGCCACTTTGTGTACTGGTCACATGAGCCTTGATTTCCTAAATACCTAAAAATCTGTTGATCTTTTCCTTGAATATATTAAGTGATTGAGCCTCCACATTCCTCTTGGGTAGAAAATTCCATAGGTTCACTACCTCTGGGTGAAGAAATTTCTTCTCATCTCTGTCCTAAATGGCTGACCCCTTATTTTGAGACTGTGCCCATTGGTTCTAGAAACCCAAGCCAGGGAAAATTGACATCTACCTTGTCAAGTCCTGGAAGAATGCTGTATGTTTCAATGTGATTGCCTCTTATTCTTCTAAACCCAGTTTGCTTAATCTATCCACTTACAATGAACCTAAAAACAATCTGGTGAATTTTTGATGCATTCACTCTTTTGCAAGTATATCCTTCCTTAGGTTGGGAAAATGGACCTCTCTGCAATATTCCAGTCCCACTGGAGCACTATACACTTCTACCCTTGTGGTCAAGTCCTGCATGCTTCAAAAACCCAATATTTGAAGATCATTCAGCCTTGGTTACTAAATTATTATGCAGAACTGTAACTGTAACCCCTTCGTAGACTAATTCTCTGCTCTGAGGATTTCCTGCTACAGTTGGCTAAAACTGCTTTTTAACAGGGTATATTTTGATATGGACTTCTATTGATTCTGGAACAATGTATTGTGCTGTGAAAATCAAACAAGGTTGTGGTTTTATTTTGAGGTTTATCTGTTCTCACCTTTTTGGAATAGAGCAAAGAGAGAATAAGAGGTAAGGTGGTTCCCTCTTGCTTAAGTGTAAACTGTTTTTAATAATTTACTTCTGTGCAGAAAAGCATTTAAAATTGTATCACTAATTCTCCCCAAAAAGGGACATACTGATGCATTGTGCGTAATTTAGAACTTGCGTAGGGATAAAATGATGTGAATTCACCAGCAGTATGTTCACACAGATGTATTATGAGATGAATGATTAGGATCTGGAATGCAGTTGGTAGTGAAGTCATATTAATTTGTGGTATTCAAGAGGGAGCTGAATAAATACAGTATCTGATGGGAAAGAATTTGCAGTTCTTTGGGAAGGGGATGGGGGAGTGGATTTGGCTGGGTTGCCCTTCCAGAGACCTGATGTGGACAGGCCTAACAACCTTCACCCAGGCTGTAAAAACTTTGTGACCATTTAGCATCAATTTATGGGTAGTTTTATTCTGTAGAACTAAGCAGTATATCCCTCAAATGTAATATTTTTATACAAATCCTAGAGTGTGATTGGAGCTATTGCAGATTGATTGTCATCTGTCAATATTTGAAACACAGTAAGCAAAGATAATAGTTTTTTTGGAGTCAATGAAAACCCTTCCACTGACAGCTAAGGTCACGGTTCCTTTATTCATTTTATTCTGATTTCATATTTTGGATTGTTAACACTGTGATAATGCTTTAGTTCCATTTCATTATAGGTCTTGATCTGTGCTACTTTCAAAGGGATGAAAATTAAACCCGGTTCAATGGGGAAGCCATCTCCGGCATTTAATGTACAGGTAAACACCGTACTTTAAATGTTTCTTGAATCGTCATTTTAGATTCAAAGTCTAATATGCAGTGGCTTCTTCAAAGCTTTAAATGGTATTGAAACAGATTTTTAGCTTGCTGAATTTAAATCTCTTTCCTCATATTTCTTTACAGATGGTCAGCACAGATACAATGGGTTTAAGGACCCGGTTCTGTGTTGTAGGATTCTATATGACTATCCTGTATGACTTTATTTTATCTGTTGCCTAGAGGCAGTTAAAGAGAATATGGTTTAACCTAAACAAGGAAACAAAAATCGGGGCACGTGGTGGGATTGTGTATGACACTAGCATGTATGGGTAAGATTAGACTGAACTGTAATGCCTACCTCACTCCAATCAGCCAATGGCCCAACGCATGCAAAAATGCCCATTGTGACAAGGAGAGAGAAAGGAGGAAAATAGGAAGGAAGAATTGATCAATTTGATTAATATCCCTGTTTAGAATCGTAGAATGATATACCACAAAACAAAGCTATTTGAGCCATCCCGCTCTGTGGTAGAATCATTCAATTCATTATACTCTCCTGCTCTTTCTCTATAGTCCCACAGTTTTGTTTAATTACTTATTCATTTTTTGCTTTGAAAGTTGCTGCTAATTCTGCTTCTAGAAACATTTTACTTGGTATATTCCAGGCCAATTTTGGTTTAAGTAATAGGTGCAGTGATAAAAGTGACTACAGGACCAGTTTCAACTTGTCTTGACCAGTGAATACAATATACTTGGGGAGGAGAGGACATGCCATGTTCCCAATGTATTCGAACCTGAATTTACCTCGGATTGAGATGAGGAAGACAGTGCACTCCAGACAGTTGGGGACCCATTTTGCATTATCAGAGCTCAGTGCCTTGTTGGCATTTGAATCCAAATTTAACTTGAAACTAGTGTAATTCCACAAGGTGCTAAATCTACCAACAGAACCTGACACGTGGCAGAAAGTGGGTAAAAAGGCCAAGGTATACTGTACTTTTATAATTTACATCTGGGTTCACTGGAACAGTAATGATCGAGACATGTTGTAACACTGCAATGCTTTATGGAACATTTGAACTATTAAAAGATCAAACTAATGATATTTTATTGGAAGTCCCGCAAATGGTTATTTCTGCACCAATCGCAGAATTTTTGTTATTTTTGTTTCAGGTTATAGATGAGAATTGTAATGTGCTTCCTCCTGGAGTCGAAGGTGAAATTGCCATACACATGAAGTCTGTTAGACCCTTCAGTCTTTTTTCTAGATACATTGTACGGTAATCCTATTCCAAGAATGAGTTTAAATCTTTCCAAATCATCCCAATGTTATTATTTACTGTACCATACTTGATTGATTGAATGCAATGTTTTGTTTTAGTGAAGCTGCTCAAATAATAGTGAATTATGCAGTGGAACTATCTTGACATTTATCCAACTCACTCAACTTGGGATTCTGAACTGATAGACTGAAGACTATCAACAAGCCAACCTGCCTTCCCTGACATAGTAATATATAATTTTTCCTGTTGGGTCACAGCTTAGGCAAGAATGAGGTCGTATTTAGCACATGCCCAAGCATGTGGTGACCTCAGTAGAACTTCTGACACCAGTTTAATCTTTAAAAATACAATCAACTTCCTTTTTATTTTGAGGAGAAACTTCTTGTGGATGGGAAGATTTAAAGAGGAAGGTTGTTGGTGTTCCAGGGAACTGAAAGGTACTTGCCCATGTTTAGAAATAATGATGTCAGATCCATGTTCTATATGTGGAACAATTGCACAAGGGAAAAGGGACACATTTCAGGACATTAAGTGCCTGGATGAACTACCAAAAATGGGTTGGAAGTTACAGTGAAAGTAACTTTGAATTTGAATGCAACAGGCATAGTGGGATAATCTACCTCTAACCATACATTAAAACAGTAGTAAACAGGCATGGCATGGAATAATGAAGGGGTGCGATTTCAAACACAAACTTAATGTACAGTATAATTAAGTGACTGGATATGCACGATGCTTACTAGCATTTGCGATACTTCTGGAGAGTTAATATATCAGGCATTGTCATAAAATTAACTTTGATTGCTTTGACTATATCATTGCTTGGGATATTTTCTTATAATTTTCCTTTATGGATTATTACATATGAACCAACATCTGTACCTCATTTTTTGACTACCATCTTGCTAAGCTAATTAACAGTTGCTTAAAAATGTATCTAGGAATTCTTAAAAATTCAGTCTTGTGAATTATTGCCAATGAGTGCTTTCCAGCAGTGTATGTTCAAACCAAGCTTTCCCTACAAAATATGGGATGTTCTATAAAGACAGACTTTTAAAAAAAATTACGTTATTACTTTAGAATTGTACGATTTATGGGGGGAAGAAAGTTCAAAGAATTTATCACATTCAAACTAGTTAAGTGCTCTAAATCAAGGTTTTTAGGCATTTGAAGACTTATGTGGGAAATATCATTGAATATTAAAACTACATTTCTACACCTATAGCAATACAGTACCCAAAGATAATATATCCACAACTCATTTTCTTGAGCCATAAAAATATGTAGTTTAAAATTCCATTCTTTGGGTTGAAAACTTAACATGCTTTTAAAATGGAATACCCATAGCCAGCGAAGTGATATAAAGTTGTCCAGTGGGCAGCTGCCTCACTGTGTTGACTTAAATTGACAGTTAACCATTTTTTGTTTAGGCTGATTCTCCTAACCCTGCCACCAAAATCATACATGGCTCCCATTTTGCAATTGAAGAGAATGCAACATCATGAATGTTATTCAGATACATCAGAGACATCTGCATGTTTTTTAAAAAATAGTGGTGCTGTTTGCAGAGCTGCAGATCAGGCATGAGATGTCCTAAGCCAAATCTATTATTATGAGAAAAGATCCATTTCCGATTTAAAAAGAGTTTTGTTAGAGAATGTAATTAGTCATTTAACACTCAGAGTACCCTGTTTTGTGATGTGGTTTATTTGAAGACAGGTGAGAGGAAACTACCAGATCTTCTTAGCAACTGCTGAACTCATTCATTCATCCATAGCTTTGGTTTTCCCATCACAGAATTGGTAATCTCCCTTTATATAACTAATTGTGCCTTCATTTGCAATAATATGATCTGTAGTTAACCCAGTAACCTCTCCCTTTACTCTCAATATTCTTCCATACAATATGCATAGTTTTCTCTGAGCCCTCTGACAATGCTTGGGACAATGGTACTGCCTTTGTATCAACTCTGAGGCAGACAGCAACAGCACATTTATTTGCCTGTGTACTTGCAGAAGGCTATGCCTTTGATAGTACCAGCCATAGCACTGCTTCATACACAGTTTTAAAGTATGCTGGCACATGTCTTCTTTCTGAATACAGCTTTAGGTGCATATTGTACTAATTTGAAAAATTAATTAAAAAAGATTGAAAAGGAAAAAAAGTAAATAAAACTAATTTTTTATCCAAAACATCAATAATTCCTCTCTCCCTGCAGATCTGCTCAATCCATTGAATTTCTCCAGCAGACTGTTGTTCCAGATTCCAGCATCTGCAGTCTCTTGTGTCTGTCAACATCAAAAATATGTTAGATTTAACAATGATGAAAATTTGCATTAAATTCCACATCACTTAAACTGAAACGAATCTTGTAATGGAAAGGATACCCCATATACATATATTACTTTGTGACATTGCTAAAGATATTGTTTTACATCCACTGGAGTCATTGATCTCACTGAAAGTTTTGGTTAAATTCGATGTGTGAGCTTTGGGGGTGAATAGTGCCTAACATTGGGAGCTGGCAGTCTGTGGGACTGTATTGCTAAAGTCATTGTTATAGAATCATACAGCACAGAAACAGGCCCTTCAGCTCACCATGCCTATGCTGACCAGTAAGTACCCATCCAAACTAATCCCATTTACCAACACTTGGTCTGTAGCCCTCTATGCCTTGGCTATTCTGGTGCTCATCCAGACACTTCTTAGGTGTAGTGAGAGTACCTGCCTCCACCACCTTCTCAGGCACTGCCTTTCAGATTGCAACCACTATCTGGGTAAATAAAGTTTTTCCTCAGATTCCCTCTAACTTCTTACTCCTCAATTTAAACCTATGTCCTCAGGTTTAAGGCATTTGCATTCTGAGGAAAAATTTCCCACTATCCACCCTATCTGTGCCCCACATCCCTTTGTATATTTTCAGCTTCCTTTACACCAAGGAAAACAAACCCAGCCAATTGAGTCTTATCTCATAATGGAAGAGTTCCATCCCACACAACATCCTGGTAAATCTGCTCTGAACCCTCTCCCGTGCATTCACGTCCTTGTTCTGTGCAGGATTTAAAGTTTTCAGCAACATCTAATAGCCAATTGTGCTTCATTCATAAAATATGGCCATTAAATTGACCTTGTATTCTCAAGTTCAGTTACAAAATTCTTCTTAATCGTACTGAATTCAGCAATTCCAGGACATAACCACTGCTTCCATTAATTTTCATTCAACACAGGATGGCAATAATGCTTCTGTTGTCATTTACATCCCTGGACCATATCTTGTTTTTTTTTTGCTTATCCTTTAAACCATCATTGTCATTTAATCATTCCTGCCTTGGACTTGTTCACAGAACTTCCCTTTTGATTTTCTTCTCTCCCTCCTTCCTTTATATTTGATAAGAATCTATAATATTTTCCTGTCCAATTCTGAAATGCGCACTTATCCTCGCTCCAGAGATGTCAGCTGACCTGCCATGTATATCCAGCCTTTTTTTTTGAATTTGCTTCAGATTTCCCACATCTGCAGTATTTTACCTTTGCTAAAATCCAACACTCCTTCACTGGCAATCTGACTGATAATCTGAGGCTGAGAAGGGATTTCGATGTCCGATCCTGCCAGGGTGGCACGAAGAGTGGTAGCAGAGAAAGCACATCTTGAAAACAATACTTGGAGAACATGTCTTCCTGTTCGATCCAGAGTTGAGCTGACATGTGGTGTGATTTCATGAGCCTACTATCACTCCTTTAAACGTTCTTTTCCTCTGCCAAATAATTAATAGAAGTAATGTCACTAGAATGCCAAGGCTCAAAGTTTAGCTATATAATAAAAAGAGCAATGCAAATTGCTGTAAAATGGGATTAGTACAGATGGGTACTTGATGATGGACTTGATGTGATAGGTTGAATGGTCTGTTACTGTGCTCCATGACTCTATGACCGTAAAACTGCTAATCAGAGGTATTACAAAAAATGTAGCTCAGGAATACAGGTTTGTCTATTTAATGAGCTCTTGGACACCACTTTGCCCACTGCACCATTTTTGTTTACCTGAAGTTTGGGGTGATCCTGTTCTGCTGAACAGCCAATTCTTTAAAAGGACAAACTGGGGTATAGTAATCAATTCTTGGTATCCTCTCATGAGATAGAGCAAAAATTGTTCCTTTAATTCTTATGTTTCCTTAACATCTTTAAAAGTAAGCAAACATTTGCTGGGATTCAGCCAAGTACAAATCGTTAAGCAATTTTTATTGGAATCACTGATTTCTATAGTAATAACCCAACTTAATGGGTGACTTCAAAATGATGAGCTCCCCATGCTTCCCACAGCAATACATCAGCTGGCCTGTCTTGAGCAAAGTAATTTCTGATTAATCCTTGCATGTTTTTCTGAGCATCGTTTTCTCATGGCTCCATTTTAAAAATCTTGATCCGCTGACAATGTTACACTGGATGCGCTGTAGAGTTTCACAAACCAACAAATTTTTTTATTGTTTACTATCTGTGGGCAAATAACACAACAAACAGCTCATTAAAATCTTCATTGCTGTTGTCTGAGAGCTGCTTATTTTAATTTTCAGGATATCATGCTTTAACTGTCAACAGGCTACAAATTTGTGGGTTAAACAGCATTGCATGTTTCCTAATGCGGTTTTAAAAAGCTCTGTAAAGAATGTGATATTCCACAGTACCATTTTAAAAATAGTGTTCATGGGTAGCCTCATGTGAGACTGTGACGCACCGGACTTCACTGAAAAGTTCTATTGAATTTCTTGCAATGGCTGGCACATGGCCATGCAACTGAGATTTCATCAGCCAGCCCTTGTAGGCACATACACACACCATTATCTGAAGAGCAACTCGGTGAATCAGTGTGCCAATCCCTGCAGAGCAGCTCATCACATATCGAAGGGTGCTTTTCACAAGGAGAGGCTTGGCGTCAGCGGACTGCAGTCAGGCAGGAGGGGAGGGGGAGTTTGTCTCGGCTCCACAGAGTTCGAGTGGTGCTACCTCAGAAGCAATAGATGAGCCTCACAATTGGGAAGGGCTCTTGAGAAGGCACTCTAAAATGCTCAGGCCTGTCTGGGACCATGGAGGAATTGTGTCAGCAGCTGATGCAGAGGTGGGAGAACTTTTCTTCCACCTAGGAAATAAATCACCCCTTTCCACTAATGCTGAGGGATGAACGGCATCTGAGGAGTAGGTTTCTGCCTCGATTGGGGCACTGTCCTAGTCCTCCAAAGCCCTGTCACCCTGAGCCAGTGACTGCAGTTGTTGCTTGGTAGGACATGGAGCTGCTATTAGGGAAGAGTCAGCCATGCTCCAAGATCTACTCACCAGCATCATCGAGGTTGTGGAGGCAGAAGTCAGAATTGTGCAACCTGAAGAGCACCAGATGTACATTGTTCTCCACCTAGTGCCATTAGAGAGAATTGGCAGTGAGAGAACTGAGATGAATGCCTGCTCTCAGGGTGTCAGGAGGTCTCCCATGGGTCTTGCGCATTATCTTTGAAGTGCATCCAAACCTGCTTCCCCAGACAGCAAGCCCACTAGTTGGTGTCTTGTAGACTGAAGGTTCTCAGATAACTTCCAGATAAGCAAAGTGTTAGCCTCTAATATCTGTTCCTTTCTGACTGCTGTTCAGCAAATCTGATATTATAATACAAAAAAAACCTGGAAAATTAGGGAAAAGATATAGCAAAAGTATTTTAGGGAGATACTCTTTAAATTGAATATCAGTTTAAACATTTTCTAACCATTGAATGAAAGTATACTCATATGCAACAACATAGCCAGTTATACTTTATACCCATTAAGACATTTAAATTACAATGATGACTCAAAAATTTTGCCATGTGCTGAATAAATTATTCAAAGAACCCTCTTTTCAATTCTCTTATGGGGCCTAAGTTATATCAAACAAGCCTCGATTGTGATTCAGTAATGCTCCCTTGTTAGCATGTATGATGGAGAAGATAGTGAGAAACTGTGCAAGTTAAAAGGTCACAGAATGATAGGCATTAAGCATAGTTGGAAGTACTACTATTTGTATTAGACCTCATTTTACAACTTATAATGAGAACAGTCGACACAGGCTGTTGGGTAGAGTTGGGTAGCAAAGTCAAAAACCAAGAACAGAACTAACAACAGAACTAGATCTATTTTCATCACCAAACTATTACAGAGCAAGGGTAGATATTTGGTACACTGATAAAATAAAGTCAAATCTTTGTTAGGATCCAAGATAATTATGTCAATGCAAGAAATGTGCTTACTAGACACCTCTGTGACTTGGCATCCTTTTCAGTTCTTTCTGTGAAAATGCTGTCAAAAGTGCATTAATAAAACATGGCTAGAGACAGTTTGGTTGTAATACATAAATATAGATAGGGCAGCTCAACATAGGGTTAAGGTCATAACAGATTAGAGTCAAGAGGCTAATTGGACTCTATTTGTTTATGTGAGTTGAATAGCTCAACTTACATTAGCTGGAAGAAGATATTTTAAATTGTATTAATTCTATTTAGCGATTGAATGTTTTAAGCCCTAACAGTTGACTGTTAGGTTATTTAAATTTGTGGTCCCTTTTGAAGAACAACCCATTAGCAGCCAGTCTATTTTAAATGATTCCAGCAGCACAATGAAGAATAAGAACGAGAATCTTTTGATAAATTTGGATATACTGTATATTGAATCCGTACTTAAAATTAATATGATTGCTATTCCTTTTCCAGGTCAGTATTTGTAATTACTATTTTGGGATTGACAACACACTCAGAGGTGTTCGCATTGTTACATGTGATTCCATCTTATCAATCCTTCTGGTGCCTCTAGTGCACTGCCCACATAAATACAAGCTCAAAGCACATGTAACTTGTCCACACAATGCTGTGCAAAAGAATTATTAAGATCAAGTCTTTGAATTTCAGTGGGGTTCTT
>JARFYF010000112.1:10020783-10031440 GCA_030265395.1 Rhina ancylostomus | reverse complement strand
GTACAAGGTGCCTGAAAGTGCACTGATTGCTGTGGAAACATTGAATGGAAGCATTGTGGCTGGATTCCTCATTAAGGTAACAACACTCAATTCTCTTGTGAGCAAAAATTGAAATGTGGTCCAGATTCTTGTACTTAATACACCAATGTTGTCCACTTTTTTTTAATTTGAACTTTTATTTATTGTTGCAATGATTAATTGATAAATTTAGAGTCCATTTGATACCCACATTAGTTAATTAACAATTTCTAAATTATCTTGGGTTACCTGTTTCAATAATTGAGGAGGAAAACGTCAACCACTTTAATAGCAATATACAACACATTACATGAAAATCAAAAAAAAAACTGTAGATGCTGGAAATCTGAGATAAAAATAGAAAATGCTGGCAAAACTCTGCAGACCAGGCTGCATCTGTGGAAAGAGAAATGGTTAATGTTTTAGGTCAAAGACTCTTCATCAGAACTGAGAGAAAGAAAGTTAGACTAAATAGCAGGAGAAGGTTGGGGAGGGCAATGGGTGGAACAGAGAGAATGTCCATAATAGGGTCAAATTATGTAGCCTCAAGAGACTGCACATGCTGAAATCTGGAGCAAAAAACAAACTGCTGGAGGAACTCAGTGGGTCGAGCAGCATCTGTGGAGGCAAAGAAATAATCGACATTTCGGGTCGAGGCCATTGAACAAACAGTTAAGCTCCTTTGTCTGTGAAATGTGTTGCAAATGTTTTGAAGTCTAGGCGATGTTGTATAGTCTGGCTTACTGGAATGTGCTGAGCAAATGAAAGAGATAAAAGGGGAGGGACTTGCTAGCCTTCAAGTACTCATCCAGCTACTTCTTAAATGTGTTGAAAGTCTGTCTTTGCTGCCCTTTCAGTCAGCTCTTGGAGTCTAAATTTATAAATTAAATTTAAACATTGTAACAATAAATAAAAGTTCAAATGGAAAAAAAGTGGACAACATTGGTGTATCAAGTACAACAAGAATCTCGACCACATTTCAAGTGCTGCTCTTTGTCCCATCTTCCCGATTGAGCATTTCTTTACCTCCACAGATGCTGCTTGACCTGATGAGTTCCTCCAGCAGTTTGCTTTTATTCACCATTCTCTGGATAAGAAAAATGTTCGGTCAACATTTCAGAACTTGGTGAGTGCTCTAATTCTACAGCTGAAAACTGCCCCATCCAACAGCTCCCATTTATAGACCCCTTTAGAGATGAAAAGTTCAACGTCGGGAGTTTGGGGCAGTTTTCTGGTGTAGAAGTGGAGCTCTCAATCATGAATTCATTGTGCCCAGACTTGTTTGCCACAGAACTCTAAGCCTGCAGACAAGAAAGATTTTCCTTGCCATGTGTTTAAACTTTGATTCAAATTAGAGACACAGTCCACTCTCCCAAGCAAAGTTCCTAATGATATTAATGTTTAAGACAGTTAATAATTAAAACAGACTTTTTTTTTCTACCTTTTCAGGTTCAAAGACCTATCAGTGAAAAATCCCTGGATTGTGACACAATCTTAAAGAAACTGGAGAAAGACATCACAAATAAAGCTGTAATTTATGTGGCTGGAATTCAGCAAAGCCTGTCAATGAAAGACCTTACTGAGAAATTTAGCAAATTTGGACACATTGAAGCAGTAATTTCTGTGGATGATACAAGTGATGCAAAGAGAAAGGATTGTTTTATCAGTGAGTAGATCAACAGTTCAAGTTAGTTAAAGTATTTTAGAATTCTGTCATAAATAATTTCAATTTAACTCTATATTTGGGAATCACATGCTGATATTTAGAATACTGGAGGAGCCATGAAGCTATTTTGTTAGATTAACACCCAAGTGTGTTCGTATTCAAAAATGCTATGATGGAGTGACAGAATGTTGGTTTATACCCAGTATTTTCCAAGCGGCAGATTCCTTATCCAGTTAAATACCAAGAGCAACCCAAAAAGAGATTCGGGTTCACCTATTTCTTCCATATATCCTAACTGCTGGTTGACTGTTGGCAGAGGGTTAGCTCACATACTGTGAAAACTGGAAAATTGTGCACACCATGGATAAAACTTTTTTTTAAAAACTGGCTTGTTGTTTAATTTATAAAATAAAACTTTGTATAAATGGCTATGCTTGTATGGAACCAGGGAAATTGCAGGAATTTGGGCCACAGATAAATGCAAATCAATCAATTGTGTAGGCAGCAGGTAAAACAAAAACCCTTTAGGTATTTCCACTGTGTTAGAATCAAGGAAACTAGTAGTTAACTTTTAAGAGTTTAGTTTTTTAGTTTGTAGGGATAAATGCTTGACGTTATGCCATGTCCGCTTCTTGGAATCGGAATTGTAATTGAAACCTTATTTTGTCACTTTCCATGGTTGAGTTAGATAACAAGGATCCAGATTTGCCTGTTGTGTATCTTGGGAACCACCCAGAAATCTTTTGTGTGGAATTTCTTGAGGAGCTACAATAGTCTTAGAAAAACTATTCTTACCATTATTTTTGATACATTGATGTAATTATGAGGTAGTTGGATGAATGCACTCGGCATAAAGTTGTAGAAGGATGTTGTGATAGGATTATTCTTGGAGGAATGTTGCAGCACAGAAGGATGTCATTCAGTCCTGACTCCATGCTGAGCAATCATTCCTCTGCTATTGGATGAGGAACAGCAGATAGGGTCTTGTGTGGATCATAAACATAGCATAATGAGCTAATTTTATGAAGCAAATTCTATATAATTGCTGAACTATGTGCTTATCTTCTAGAATATGGAAACTCTGAGAGTGCCCTGAAGGCCCAAGCAACCATGAATGGAACAGAAATGAAGAAAAGTCATCTAAGTGTTCAAAGAGCACTCACTCCTTACCATCTTCAGACCTGGGCTGCTCAGGGATCTTACACTGCTGTGAGCCCCAGGATATCTGACACTCTGCCTCTAAGCAGTCAGTCCTCTGAGAGGAGAAAAGAGAAGCTTTCTCAATGTGTGAGTTTCAGCTGTGCTAATTATAAAATCTCTATAAAGCTGCGTTAGGTTGGTTGAGATGAAGAAGTGTGGGGGGAGAAAAGTAAATTCTATAACACTAGTGTGGACAAATTAAACCTATCCACTATTAGTATTAGCATTTCTTTTGCTCTGCCTCAGGCTGCACTACAATCTTTGCACTATTCTGTTGCCTTACAGTCGTCACTGTTGTATTTATTACACTGTTTACTCTGTGAGCTTCACACGAGCGAGAAATTTCATTGCACCCTGGTGTATATGATAATAATCTAATTTAATCTATTACAATCTCCATATCAGCTGATTTTGTTTAAAATATATGGGACTAGGGTACACAAGACTAGAAAGTAGAGGAATCTTTCTACCTTCATTTCTTTTGGTACAAGAAATACATAATGATAGTAAGCAGAATAAAGTGATTCAAAACACCTGGGAGAAAAAACTATAATTTACTATTAAATTGGCCGTGCAGTCGTTGCAGAACTGTACTGATAACTTGAGCTCGAAATAAATGTCATATCCTCCTCTTCTGCTGCATTTAACATTATCAGTAGAGCTCTAGAGAAATGTTTAAGGCTAAAGCCTAAACAGTGACAGTTATCTAATGATGCTGTTCTGAAGGACTGATCCAGAATAGTAATGGGTAGTGTGGGCTACAAGGGAGCAACAAATTGAAGGGAGGCAATTCTGAGTGCTGGCCATGTTAATAAAATACTTTGCATTGAATAGGAACAAGAAGTGAAAAATGTGATGCGGACTCTAGATCGGCGTGTTGGACGACTCTTCAGAGGATTACCCAGTGACACACTTTGCATCGTCCTGCTGCCTGGAATAAATAGGTAAAACATACAATAAACATTTTGCAATGCCACTAGTACAGTACAGCCACAGTAGTGTAGCGGTTAGCGTTACGTTTTACAGCGCCAGCGGCCTCGGTTCAATTCTGGCTGCTGTCTGTAAGGAGTTTGTACATTCTCCCTGTGTCTGCGTGGGTTTCCTCCGGGTGCTCTGGTTCTCTTCCACATTCCGAAAACGTACAGGTTAGGAAGTTGTGGGCATGCTATTGTTGGCACTGGAAGCGTGGTGACACTTGCGGGCTTTCCTCACAACACTCCATGCAAAAAAAATGCATTTCTCTGTATGTTTTGATGTACATGTGACTAATAAAGCTATCTTAATTGTTACGTATGCTGTTCCAGAAATTGAGCTGCAGTCTTACATTAATAAAGGATGCATATTTAAAGCTTATCTAACTGTTGGTATAAAGTCCTGCTGTGTTAGTAGAAATTCATATTCTCATTGTGATCAATAGCAATTTTTTTTTAAGTCCTCTTGCTAATACATTACATTTATCTGCCCCAGCCCAAGGATGCTGGATAGATTGCAGTGCTGCGATCCTCATCTTACCCAAACCAGCAGAGACAGGACTTTTTATGTCCCAGTGTGAGATGCTGGAGAATGAATCAAGAGTGAATTGAGGAGAAGCAAGGGAGAATTACAAGATAAACAAGTGAACATAAGAAGAACATATGAAAATTGGAGCAGGAGTAGGCCACTTGGTCCCTCGAACCTGTTTCCTCATTCATTATAATCATGGCTGATCTGCCCCATCCACAATCTCCTCTTCTGCGCCAGTTCCCTATCGTCCTCTATCCCCGATCCTTCAAAAATTTATTTAATTCCTCTTTTTAAGTACATCCGAGAACCTAGCCTCCGCAACCCTCTAGGGCAGAGAATTCCACAGATTCTCCAGTTGCTGCGAGAAGTTCTTAAGCACCTCAATTTTAAATGACTATTCCTTTATCTTGTAACCATATCCCCTCATTTGAGATTCTCCCACTAGTGAAAACATCTCAGTGTCAACCCTATTGTGCCCCCTTTGGATCTTGTATGTTTCAGTAAGATCACCCATCATTTTTCTAAAATTATAAAATTATAGAATATCTTTTAAAAGGACCCCTGTATAGTTTAATTCTAACTTTATTGGGTTTTTTTGTTTAATATAGTGATCACTGCTCAGTGCCTGGACTCTGTCTCCTCGAAATAAAGGAAAATTCTTAAAACCAAGTGTTCAATGGATTCAAGATGCTGCTGCTTTGATACCAATGGACTGACCGTTATTGAATGGTTAAGAAGTGAACGTAGTTCCTGGACCACATTCCTTTCATGAATACTGTTGAATTCTGTCAATGGCTGCGACTGAGCCAAGGAAGCTGATTAAAAGTATTTTATTTTAGAAATTAAACTTTTTTAAAGAAATGTTTCAACTTTGAAAATAATCCAAGTGCATTTGGGTTAAGTTATGGCACCAAGTTTTCTTGGTCAGAAGTCAGAAATTCCAATGGCCCAGAGTCCAGATCTTGCCAATTTTAGGTTATGTTGTGCAGAAAATATTCTATTTGTTGCCAATTTTGACAGTATTTGAGCAGGTCTCAGTGCAGCTCTCCTCTCCCACTGTGGAGTGCTTTGTTTAATGCCTGTTGCTACGTTTGTAACATTTCCACAGACATTTGTAGTCTGTGTAATATTTTGCATATCCTAAATCTCACTTTAATTTCTCAGTATTTTATATTGGTATTGAGTTGAATACACAATCTTGTATTGTACATTTGCATTTTCTGTTTTATTTTTTGATTTATGCATCAGCTAACAGGAATAGTGTATTTGGGAAGAGAAAGAGGTTGTTCAACTTTAATCCACTCTGGTAAATCGATTTATTATTGTCAACATGTACCAAGGTACAGTAGAAAAACTTGTCTTGCATACAGTTCATACAGATCAATGCATTACAACAGTGCATTGAGGCAGTACAAAGTAACACAATCTAACCAAGCTTCATTTTCAGAATTGGCAGTTCGGTATCCCTTAATCTGCTCATGGATCTAAATACATGGAAAATCTTCAAAATACTATTCTAACATGGTGAAGAAGGTTTTGAGCATGCTGGCTTTCATCAGTCAGAGCACTGAGAATAGAAGTTGGGATGTTATGTTGCAGTTGTACAAGATGTTGGTGAGGCCGCATTTGGAGTATTGTGTTCAGTTTTGGACAACACCCTGCTATAGGAAAGATGCTATTAAACACAAAGTGCAGAAAACATTAACAAGGATGTTGTCAGGACTTGAGGGACTGAGTTATGGAGAGAGTTTGAGCAGGCTAGGACTTTTTTCATTGGAACATAGGAGAATGAGGAATGACCTTACAGAAGTGTATAAAATCATGAGGGCCATAGGGTGGATACACACAGTCTTTTTCCCAGGGCTGGGAAATCAAGAACTAAAGGGCATAACATTTAAGGTGAGAAGGGAAAGATTTAATCGGACCCTGAAGGGCAACATTTTCACCCAGAGAGTGGTCTATATGTAGAATTTGCTGCCAGAGGAAGTGGACGAGGCAGGTACATTAACAACATTTAAAAGGCACTCGGACAGGTACATGGATAGGAAAGGTTTAGAGGGATATGGGAGTAGCTTAGAAGGACATCTTAGTCAACCTAGACTATTTGGGCCAAAGGGCCTGTTTCCGTACTGTGTGACTCCATGACTCTAGTATATGTTTAGAATATCTAACTATGCATCAACGTTTGTAACTGGACCACACAACTGACTTCATCTGATGATAATGAGATCTCTTCACCCTGGCTCTAACATGCTGCTTCAGATACTTACAGGTAGGCAACCCACAGTTGTATCTTAACAAAGGTGAAACCTCATTGTCAGGTGTGCCTGGTCTGCTCCCAGCACGGTCCTCATCAAAACAAAAACAGAAAGCCAGAAATGCTCAGCAGATTAGGCGGTGACTGTGGCGAGAGAGAGTTGCCACTTCTGATCAAGGAGCCTTCATTACAACAGGAAAAGTGAGAAGGCCAGCATGGTTTAAGTTGAGGAGGAGAAGAAGGTAGAGAGAAAGGGGGATGTCTATCTGAAGGTGCAGACCAAAGGACTTGACTGTAGCAATTCCTTTGAGATGGCAGTTGCAGCAAAATGATACAGAAACAATTTGGAACCTAACAGATTGAAACAGAAAGGTACATCCACACCCGCGAAGGAGGAAAAAACGGGTGAAATTGCACTGTTCTAGTTCTGGTGAAAGGTCCTGGACCTGAAACATTGACTCATTTTCTCTCTCCACTGATGCAGCCTGACCTGCAGAGCTTTTCCACCATTTGCTGTTTTGGATTTCCAGCACCCATAATTTTTGGCTCCAAGTGCCTTGTATTGAACATCTAGTACGGCAGGAATGGAGAAGTGAGGAAGGTGTTGGGCCATGAGGTTAAAAGTGGTGTGGAAGTAAAGCTCTTGTGCTATTGATGGCCAGCAGCACCTGGTGGATGCTCACTTTAGAGCTGCTAGATGCGTTCTTAAATCTATTCAACATCACCTGGCATTGGTGCCACTTACAGTTATGCAGCACTATCATCATAAAATGATGCTGTGGTGCAAAAGGAGGGGACTGGGTGAATGAATAAAAACATACTTAATGATGTAGGTCTTAAGCAATGTCTTCAAGGCAGAATGTAGGAGAGGAGCAGGGGCATTACAGAATGAATTTTAGAGCTTGCATCCTTGGCATCTGAACATAAGGTGGCTAAAGATAGATCAGTTACATTCAGGAGTCATCAGAAAGTCAGAATTAAAGATGTACAGTTTTTTTTTGCAGGGATGCAGGAGTTTACTAAGGTGGGTGGAATGAAGCCATGGAGAGCGTAGAAAATGATGGGAACTCAAGGAGATGATTAACGAGGAACCAATGTAGGTCAGGAATCACAGGGTTGATTACTGACCTACATTGAATGATACTTGAACTCACTTCAAGTGCCGGGAATTGGATGATCAGAAATTTATTGAGAGTAGAATAGAGGCCAAATAGGGGTGGGTTGGAATAGTAAAGTCTAAAGGTAATAAGGGAATGGAAGAGGGTTTCAGCAGTAGATGAATGCCATAGGAGTGAAAATAGGTGGTCTTAGCTGGGGTAAATATATGTATTGGTATTGGTTTATTATTGTCACTTGTACTGAGGTACATTGAAAAACTTAACTTGTATACCATTCGTACAGATCAACTCATTACACAGAGCATTGAGGTAGTACAGGGTAAAAACAATAACAGAATACAGAATAGTGTCACAGCTACAGGGAAGTACATTGCAGGTAGCCAGGTCATAACTAGGTAGATTGTGAGGTCAAGAGTCCATCTCATTGTATAAGAGAACTGTTCAATAGTCTTATCACAGTGGGATAGAAGCTGTCCTTGAGCCTGGTGATATGTGTCCTCATGCTCCTGTATCTTCTGCCTGATGGGAGAGGAGAGAAGAGAGAATGACCCAGGTGGGTGGGGTCTTTGATTATGGCTGACTGCTTCACCAAAGCAGCGAGAGGTATAGAAGGTCTGCAAATGACACTAAAATAGGTGCTATTGTAGACAGTGAAGAAGGTTATCAAGAACTACAGTGGGATCTTGATCAGCTGGGTAACTGCTCTGAGGAATGGCAAATGGAGTTTGATTCAGGTAACTGTAAGAGTGTTACATTTTGGGAAGTCAAACCAGGGTCAGACTTTCACAGTGAATGGTACAGCTCTGTAGGATGCTGTAGAACAGAGGGACCTTGGAGTTCAAAGTACATAATTCCCTGAAAGTGCATCATAGGTAGATAGGGTGGTGAAGAAGGCTTTTGGCATGCTGGCCTTCATCAATCTGGGCACTGAGTATAGAAGTTGGGATGTCATGTTGCAGTTGTGCCGGACATTGGTGAGGCTGCACTTGGAGTATTCTGTTCAGTTTTGGTCACAATACTATAGGAAAGGTGCCATTCAGCTGGAAAGAGTGCAGAAAAGATTTACAAGGGTGTTGCCAGGACTTGAGGGACTGGGTTATAGGGAGAGATTGGGCAACATTTGATAGCTTATTATTAATGCCAGCTGAAACAAATGCAATTACAGCAGAAACTTAACATTTTATTGTACAATTCACATTCTAACATTACCCAATAAAAGCAATAGACTGTCCTGTATTTTTTTTAAATAGCTGTTTCAACTGCATTGTATGAAATGGGGTTCAGCATAGTACCATAGATGCTTCAATTGTCTGTAGTAGGTCTATTATATATTACCAACTCCAATGCACATATTCAAAGAATTGAAATATTTAATTCTTAATCCTTGGAGCATAGATGATCTTTGCTCATCTATCTTTGCTCATAGAGAGGTGATCTTTTTTGCATGTATAAAGTCATGAGGGACACAGCCCACAGTCTTTCAGTCTTTTTCTTAGGGTTGGGGAACCAAGAACTTGGGAACATAGGTTTAAGTGAGAGGAGGAAGACTTAATAGGAACCTGAGGGGCAACTTTTTCCACCCAGAGGTGGTGCGTATATATGGAACGAGCCGCTAGGGGAAGTGGTTGCGGCAGGTGCAATAACAGCACTTAAAAGACATTTGGCCAGGTACAGGTACAGGGAAGGTTTAGAGGGGTAAGGGCCAGACAAATGGGACTAGCTTAGATAGGCGTCCTGGTCAGCGTGGAGACTTGGATACTCCCTCCGTGCAGTATGACTCTATATACATTGGTGGAAATTGATGCATTGTACCAACTTTATAAATGTTTTTGATTTCTTCATTTAAATATTTCAATTCTTTGAATATGTGCATTGGAATTGGTAATATATAATAGACCAACTGCAGGCAATTGAAGTGGCTATGGTACTATGCCGAACCCCATTTCACACAATGCAGTTGAAACAGCTTCTTTAAAAAAAATACAGGACAGTCTATTGTTTTTATTGGCAATGTTAGAATGTGAATTGTACAATAAAATGTTAGGTTTTGCATTTGTTTCAGCGGGCATTAACAATAAGCTATCAAATGTTGGCCAAGTCAAACAACTTTCAGAATTGTAAATCTCCAGGATCTCAGAAGGAAGCTCAGTTCAGTGATATCAGCAGAACAGCAGCTGGTCCCAGCTACACTAATATGAAACATGTATTCAGGGGAAGAAGGAATATAAACAAAACACCAGAATGAGAATTACTCCAGATATAGACAGAAATCAACACAATACTGGGTATAAATAGTGCAAATTACATTACAATACTAAAAAATATGGAACTTAAATCTGCATCGGTAGATTTAAGAGGTATTCCTGTAACATAAAGTGAGATCTTAATTAAAGCCAAATCCTTCCTCTAGTACAGGAAGGTTGAGGCCACCCAAGGTGTTGCAATGTAACCTTTGAAGGAGCTTTTTGGTTAGCCTTCACAATAAGTGCAACACAAGTACAGGGCTTGAATCCTTTTTATTTAAATCCATCCTGTGGTATTTACCTTGTGTCCCGGTGGAAAGTGGCCAGCTTGGTAGAGCTGGTCACTAAGCTGCTGATCCCACTGCGGGGAGCTGCAATATCCCCACTTCCACATAGGAGGCCAGCGCCTGGTACCAGTGACCCAGGCTCTGCTGGAATCTGTGTACACCTGGACTGCTAGTGATGGATCTCTGCCAGTCACCAGTGCGTGCATGGCACTGGTTCTAAACAGATATCACATGGTCTGTGTATAGTTGGTTTGAAGAACCCACAAGAAATAAATTGGATTAAACATCCCAGGAGACAGGAGAAACTTCAGCCTGCACTGTTCCATCCCACTTTTAAATAATTAGGGTTCCTGGAAATTTCCTCC
>JARFYF010000112.1:9934824-9945194 GCA_030265395.1 Rhina ancylostomus | reverse complement strand
GAGAGAGAACAACTTGGTTTTAAGGGTGGGGAGGGATGGTTTGGACAAAGTCTTTGGCTTGAAACATTAACATTAGCCACAGATGCTGCCCTACCCGAGTGTTTACAGCATTTCCTGTTTTTATTTCAGATTTCCATCACCTGCAGTTCTTTTACCCCAATGGGTTTCAAGATTGTCAAGGATGAGGATTTTGAGTTGAATGCCTGAAGCCAATTAGCAAATGGGCCTTGTGTTTAGAGACTCAGCTCAGATATGTATTGTATGTTGGAGGGGAAATAAGTAGAAAGGCAAAAAGTCATCCTTGTTGCTTCCACAGAATGTGTGGTAAAATGTGTACAATTTTAGAAATTGCACACAATTTCTAAAAGTCAATCCCATTGGCACTAGCAGCCACTGGTGTTGACCAAAGGCAAATCTCCAACCTACTGAATCTGGAGATGAGCACCATATTTCAGCAGTGGAAGTGTACGGTCTTAAAACTCCACATTCTATCCATTTGCCTTCCTCTGCAACTGGATCCTTGACTGCCTTATTGGGAGACCACAGTCAGTGCAGATCAGTCATAACGTCTCCTCCTCGCTGAGGATCAACACGGGCACAACTCAAGGATGCATGCTTAGCCCACTGCTCTACTCTCTCTACACTCATGACTGTGTGACTAAGCAGAGCTCAAATGCCATGATTTGCCTATGACACCAATTGTTGGCAGAATCTCAGATGGCGATGAGGTGGCATACAGGAGTGAGATAGATGTATTATTTTAGTTTAACAACTCAGTAATTTTTGTCTTGCACTGTACTACTGCTGCCGCAAAACAAATTTCATGCCACATCAGTGATAATAAACCTGATTCTGATTCAAGTTGCTCAGGGGCAAGAGCAATGGCAGTTGTTGTATGTGCTTCGAGTGCCTGATTTACGTTGTCAGGAAAATGGTATAAAAGGGGTTGAAAAGGTTGGCTTTATAGTGTTGGAATACCCAGCCTCTGATCCTGCTCTTAGTCTCATTTATGTGGCTGGTCCAGTTGAGTTTTTGGTCAGTGATGACCTCTGGGATGTTAATGTCACTGGAAGTTAAGAGTAATTGGCCAGGCGCACTTTTGTTGGAGATGGTCATTAACATTCATGCCAAAAAATACCACCCATCAGCCATGCCTGATTGTTGTCTAGGACTTGCTGCACACAGGCATGGGCTGCTCCTTTTGCTGGGGAGCAGCCAACTTCTGGTTAACAGGATCCAAGGTAAGGGCAGAGTGATAAAGGAAAGGTAGCACTGTCATTTAGGTCATAAGTTGAGCCAACTCAGCAGTAAGGGGAATAAAGCAAAATGATGCAGCATGAGAGATTTTGAGATCATTGTGCTTGTAAGAATGGTGGAAGGCAGATTAGACAGACATTGGAAAGCCCAAGATGGACATGAAGCAGGATACAAAAAGAGGAGCCATCAGCAGCAGAAGCAACTGTAGTGAAGGACTTGAGCTCTGACTAAATGAAGTTAACACAACAATACTGAAATGCAGATAAAAGGGCAGCAGGAGCATGTCAGAGACTAAATTCTTGAATTTTATACAGCCCGAGATCCAGTGGCATTTTAGACAGTGGAGATGCAGATAATGAAATGGCAAGTTGCAGCGAGTGAAAATGCTGTGTGGATTACAGGGAAAATAGTAAATCAGCTGCATTCTGGCAGAGAACTTAACTGTTGCAACATTCAGCAATTCTCATTCCTTTGTGACTTAACATCTTCATTAACCTGTTCTTCCCCAGGACTGTCATTTGTTAAGACCTAATGTTAAACAGTTAAATGAGCACAGAACAAAGTACAGATTTAAAACATCAGGTAATTTCAGTCTCAAAACTATCACTTCTCCATGGCAGATGAAACCAGAACCATTTTTTTTTTATCTATTACCAATTCTATTTTGAGGCTGCATCTTTCCTAGATCACTAACTCTGCAAGCAACTTCTAGCCAATTTTGAGACGTGAGTCTGGGTGTGACAACTGGACAATGATGCAGGAATTTCAGAATAATAAAATCACAAAATGCAAGATTCCCAACTGAAAAACTTAAATTCCAAATAAAAATAATAAAAGCAGAAAACAATTTAAATGAAGGCCTGATGAGTAGGAAGCTGCAGTTTTATCGGTTTCTATCCAAGAACCTTGTGCCCAGTCATGTGGTTCATTAATGATTTCCTGCCGCATGTTACTGTTAGCCACACATCAGCTGTGAATGGTTCCCAACAGCCAAATTCAGAGCCTTCAGTTTGACAAATGCTCACATCTCCTGTGGTACCCAGGTGTACGCATCTCAGGAGGCAAAAGGAATCTATTTTGACATGAGAAAACATCAAGTATCAGAAAGCTGCTAATATTTACCAAACACTGCCTGACAAGCACATTAAGGAATTACTCTAAGCAGCTTTGGCCACTGGGTAAGAAGCAACAAAAAAAGGTATTAATTCTCCTCCCATTCATCAAGACAAAAACAATTCAGGTGTTTAAAAGTTAATTGGGAGCATTTGATGGAATGCAAAAAAAAAACTTTATATCTCAGCAACTTTTACCCTAAAGCATCTTCCTCATCCAAGCTTCCAATTGTTTAAAAGACCCAAAATGCTTTTGGATGATCTACCCAGATGAAATCCTAATAGTGAATATGGAGTGTCCCCAACATTTGGCAAAAATTTACAAACCCATGATAAGTACATGATTAAATGGGTCTGGTAAAATATCATGAGACCATGTTTCAACACTGTAGCTTGTGGAATATCAGCCATAAGGAGGATCAAAAATTTGCTCAAAGCAAAACACTTAACTACCATAAATATTTCCACTTTATGGGAATACTTATACTCACAGGAAGGGTAGTATTCCCCTGCTCAAGCTTTGAAAGTCTGTATCTTTGTCATATTCTGATTTTTGTAATTAATTCAATTTTGCATTTAGAATGTTTCTTTCTACAGATGTATGAGGAAAGAAAACAGATTCACGCGCAATGCATCAAAGCAATTCAGTATAGATCACAACTGTTAATTAGAAGCCCATGTTGAAAATCAGTCCAAGTAACTATTTACATTAATCAAATTCTTTCAGTATTGAATCCAGTGCCTCAGGTACAGTTGCTTCCTAGTATCTGAAATAAAGAGAATGCCTCCTTAATCTCACTGAACGTTTTAAGTTATTTTGACCTTTTAATATATTCTACTGAACCGAGACCCCTCTGCATACAGGGGAAGCTGAATATCAAACTGTACCTCATGTTTTGTTGACTTACAGGCGCAGCTTAAAAGACTGTACAAGTGCAACCTGAAGTTTGTCTCTTTGTATTCCGGCAGTACAACAGGACAGCATGTTGTTCCTTTCCTAGACTTCCCTTTGACTGTAAACTCGTCAGGGATAATGCTTTCCTTCTCTGCTGTACGACTGACTGTGCTGGAGGCTGAATTAGCAAGGATTGACAACCTGTGCAGCACTGGGCTGCAAATGCTTCAACCAGGCTGAAATGCAACGCAAGTCAGAGGTGGCTGAGTGACCTTGAAGATAGGATGAAGAATGCGACATCTCAACACCTTCTCAAACAAGAGATCAAAACAGTAAATTTTAAGGTAATTTTTCCTATCTGTATAAATTTACAGCACAAAACCAGGTCACTCCACCTACTAGTCACTTCTGTAACTAACTTACCTTAAATGCAGCCAGTTTCACATTTCAACCATTCAATGAATAAAAAGGCTTTTCCTGAATTCCCTTTTGAATTATGTACAGTCTTATATTTATGGCTGTGGCTGTAGGCAGAATCATCTGTACATAAAGATATTATACATTGGTTTGAAAGCCAGATTGACAAGAAATAATTGCTTTTGACTAAAGAGAACATTACACAAATAAGGAGCATGTGACTTGTAGTAAGAAAATTGTCTTTAATCTTCCTTCATGAAATTTTAATTTTCTTCATGATACAAAAAACTTTAAATATGATACAAAACTCACAGCTGGCCCCAAGAAAGAAAACAAGTCTCTCTTGCACATATACACACACACACACACACACACACACACACACACAATTCTGGTGTGCAATGCAGTTTCTGACGTACAAGGCTGAAAGCTCAGTGCAGTCCACACCAGTTAACACAAACAAAAAGGATCGACATAACACTGTCACCATCCTTAATGCAAGGATTATGACAATATTTTGAGCATCCTTTTTTAAAGAACAAAACCCGAAAATGGTAGTCAGGCCACATTATTGATAGTCATTGGATTCACTGACAATACAACTGATGTACACATGTATAAAAAAAATTACAGCACTGAACAGTGATTACATTGTTTTTGAAACAAACATCCCAAGTGGCTGGCACAAGGCAACTTCCAATGTTGGTTGCTGTTCTAATTTATCAGAAGTACCTGACTGGCTTGAAATGCAGGTTATTAAGCAATGATACTAGTAGAATATTCAAAATGCAATCAAACCCCATCTGTTTCTCAAAAAAAAGCAAAAAACCTAAAATATTTAATGCAATGTTGGGTCATATTCATACAGTTAAAAAAAAACTTTTTTTTACATAAAGATTTTTTTAAAGTTGTCTTGTACCACATGAAGATTGGAGCTCACGGTTCAATATGGCTTGCAAATCGGATGTCACTGCATTCTTGGAAGATACCACTCTAAGTCCATGTGCTTCATGTCACCACATGTCTGGGACTTCAAATAACTCTGTATGGGCATTTATACTGCTCCCTATTTAACAGGGAAAGAAAACAAAGTTTGAATGCAGTCCACATTAGGAAATCTTGCCCATTACTAAAATGTCATACTAAACAGACACTGCCATTGTATAACAGAATAAAATTGTACAAGGCCACATCACCTTTACACTGTTCTTCACCTTTTTTTGATTACACTTCTTTTGTAAGAGGAATAAGTTTTCCAGATAATGGGAATTTGACTGACTGCAAATAGATTTTTGCTCTGCATTTCAGTCTGTTGCAATAGCTGCGTTACAAGTAAAGGCTCATTTTAACAGTTTACCTTCATGTTAGTCTTGTTAAGTATCAAATTGTTTTCATGCAAGCCATACAGAAATAGTTTACTGCGACATTTTCACCTATGACTAATTCCCCACTGAATCCCTCCTTTAATCTCCAAACCTAATGCACACGATTGCATCCTTCCACAAAACAACATCAGCTCTCTAACCCCTTCCAAAATGGCTATTTTGCAAACATAGGTCTATAGGCAATGTTGGTGCGCTTTGAACCCCTTCCTAGTGAATTGTCAAACCACACAATTACAGCAGGGATCTCTGGATACTAATTAGGTTTTTCCTTCTCTGACTGAGGAATAGTCATCAACCACTCTGCTTTGCCAGTTGAGATTTGTTGAGAGCAAAGCTACACAACAGAATCAATGAGTGACCGTGTTAGCTGTGGCCCAGGTTCTAGTACTCTCACCGGTGGAGAGAAACATCCTAGGTTCATGCCAGAGACTGGGCTAATCTCCAGGGCAGTATCAAAGGAGCGCCATACTTGGAAACATTATCTTTTGGTAGGGGCATCAGTCTTCAAGAGGGTATATAATTAAAAAAATGGGAGGTATGCATCACATGGCATTATTTTGAAGAGCAAGGAAACTCTAAGACATCCTGATCAGTGACCATCCTTCAACCAAAACAACAAAAAAGTCAATATTACTTTGCTGCCATTGAGATGTGATAGAACTTGTTGGCACATTTTCTAATTACAACAGTGACGGCACATCAAGAGTACTTCATTACTTAAACTTATGACGGGTGGATAAATGCATGTCTTTTCCAGCTAGATGACTCAGCAGCATTATACAAAATATACTTGGTCACTGAATCATCAGGCAATGTTTTCTGAAAAGTTCTAAACTATTTAATTTGTCAACAACATTTAAAAACTTAGGAACTGAGTATTTTTAAAAAATAAACCACAGCAGCACTGCTCATAATAGAAGAAATGTGAAAAGAGCATATTAATTTCACTGATACAATTATGGAAATGTATCCATGAAGGATAAAAAAAATGGCCACTGTGGAACACTGACAATGAACTATTCAAGACTCATTTAAAAACTTAAAGCAAATGATTTTAGCACAATAGACTGATGCTTTTCTTATTTCCCCCCCACCCCAAAAGCATCAGCCTATTGACACACCCAATGAAAGGTCACTAGACATTCACTTGCAATGACCAACCTTAAAGCTACTGCTACAACAGCAAAGTCAACAATGTCAACTCAAGTTTTGTCAATTTGATTATTTCATTCTGTATAGTAAAATAGCATCTTTACAGATGGATGTCTTTTGCACATATCTGAAATACACAGACATGCAAAAGGTGGGGCAATGCACTGTTTACAAGAAATGAACAATTTACAAATATGATCTGCATGTAGTGCAAGTGTAAAGCACAGCACTGAAGTGCATGTTTACATGCTGAAATTTAGGTAAGCACATACAAAGCTTTGCAAAGAATCCAGGATAAGTTGAACCACAGAATTTATACCTTTATCCAAAGTGCAATTTTTTGCATTTTTGTAGTACCCCAGGGTGAATAGTGATGTTGGTTACTAATGACAGCAACTCCAATGTTGGGCTATTTAGTTTTGCTCTTTTAACAATAGAATTTGAGTACTGTAAAAAATCAGTTTCATCAGCAAAGTCTAGACTGTTCCCTTTAATGAGATGTTTTCTATACCACGACTACAAAGATAGCAGGCATGAAGGAGTG
Source organism: Rhina ancylostomus (assembly GCA_030265395.1). Lineage (NCBI taxonomy): Eukaryota > Metazoa > Chordata > Chondrichthyes > Rhinopristiformes > Rhinidae > Rhina > Rhina ancylostomus. Next base: position 9,938,432 of record JARFYF010000112.1, on the reverse strand, counting down.
CAGCCCACAGAGTTGTAGCCCATCTTTGGAAAGGAATCTGCCATGTGGTATATTCCTGCTAAGAAACAAACTAATCCCATTTGGACTTATTGAGGCAAACAATTTGGGATTCTGGTGGAAGGGGGGGTTGATGGGAACCAGTAATTCTCAACAGCATTGTAGCAATGGATCAGTGGTTAAATAAACTGTTCAAAGTCTTGTCAAAAGATTTTCCCTCTCCAGCAGATTATCTTATCAGCAATAATTTTACCAGGGGCTAAATGGCCTATCCTATATCTATTTATAATAGTCATAACATAATATCACATTGAACAATACCCTGAAGGGCCTTTTCAAAGCACATCTTTTTCCAAAATAAAATCAAGATGGACTAGAAACCAAAAATCAATTCCCGAGACAATAGATTTGTCATATTTTGTGACTATAGGCCCAGTCTGCTTATTCTTGCTCGAGCTTAGAGGAATGAGAATGACCTAATTGAAACATACTAAATTCTAACAGTGCTCAACAAGTAGATTTAAGAATGAAGTTTTCTCTTGGCTCTGGTGCCTAGAGCTGGAGTTACTCAAAATAAAGCATAGGCTATTCAGGGCAGAGGTACTATGAAGTTTCTTCACCCTGCGAGTAATTAATCTTTGGAATTTTCAACCCAGGAAGGCTGTAGAGATGCATTTGAGTATTTTTGTTGAGAGGTGATCTATCGATTTTTATATAATAGAAAACAAGGTACATGGGGTTAATGAGTAAAAGATCAGTCATAATCTTATTGAATTGAAAAATAGACAAGAGTCCAAACGCCCTACTCTGACTTCTATTTCTTATGGTCTCTCCATTAGATAACCTAGCAACTGATTAGAATGCAGCCTGGCATTAACTGCTTCACCAAAAAAAAATAAATCTGTGCAGAAGGTTTCTTGTCAACATTTTATTTGGTAGTTTTGTATTTCCAGTGAGTTAGACATCAAAGGCATTTACTAGAACTGTAAAATAAATTTAATTTCATTAAAGTGCACTCAAGGAGAACCATAGCAGTTAATTCTCAATTTCTTAGAAGCAGTAAATGCACTGTTCTAAACTTAACAGTTGCAGTTACCAAACAATAGTTTTCAAACTGTATTCTGGTGTTAAGATGGTCTATTGAAATAAGGAGGATCTTCATTTGCAAATTTCAGGCACAAAGAGTCTTTTATAAACTAACATTACACTTAACCTGGTAATGAGAGAACACATTAAATAAAGTCATTAGCTCTTTTAAACTGATAACCTACCATCTACAAGTTCAAAGCATTAAACTTTCCCAAGGTAATTTATGGGTAAGGGTTACAGTTGTATTGGCAAGTAATGTAGTTAACTTTCACCAAGTTTTCATTTGGAGGTTGGGAGGGGCGAGTTGGTAGTACATGGATTTACCACCACCTCCATTGGCATATTAGGGTCAGTCAAATAACTAACCTGCTTGACTGGTTAAAAATATCTGGGTGCAACAAATGAACTGAGATGTGCTTTTCCACAGCATTCACTGTAAAATCATGTACCAAATCAGTGCCATTAATAAGGACAGGCAGCTGCTAACATTTTTAAAATAGGGATTAAAAAGTTACTTCAAATCATTCTGAGATCTTGGCATCTTAATGAAACTGGAGCAGAGGACTAAGGGCACTTAAAGAAAATGTAGAGTGTGAAATCTCAGGAGTGTAGTGGATCCTTGTTAGAATAGTTTCAAATACAGCAGAATGTAGAATGCAAGTTATTTCATCTTTCCATTACTAACCAAGTCTCTTCTGTTAGTAAAGCCCAAACAAAGCAATGTAAACGGGTAGGTAATATATAAGCACTGAACTGAAAAAAAGTGTTCTTCTTTCATACATAAAAATACAAAGCTTTTTAAAGAGTACCATCCATTGAGAAAAAGATCCTACCAAAGGTAGGCAATATTTCACTGTCAGATTTCTTGACATATAAGTGGGGCTTTTTGATTTGCTCAGAATATCTGCATCTAGGACCAACCTGCCAAAATTCAATACCTTAGCTGAAGTATACGCCAACAGCAACACTTGTCAAAAGGAGGGACACTGCTGCAAGTGACAGTCTTAAAAAGACTGCCATGGCTCTCGTCAAATTGGCAATGTCAGGAGATCCCTTACCTACAAGATAGTAACAGTGCAAGAGAAATTTAAAAGTAGTTCAGTACGGAGTACGCTCCATATCCTGGCATGGTGGTAGTTTCCACTTATCTTGCTGAAACAAAACTACATGTGCAGTTTCCAATGTAGTGAATGCCACTGGATAAACTCAAAAGGTAATACAACCTTGAATGTCAAACCAAGAAAGAACCTCTGGTGGTGGTGATGATTGGTGGGTGGGGGTTGGAAAGAAGAGGAAGAGGGCATGTGGAATGGGGAAAGACTACTTCCTGAATGTGAGATGTCCTGCAGCTCAATCAGTGCAAACATGAGGGTGGACATGGCGCATCTCTTTGGAATCTCAATGCATCAGACAACAGTGGACAATTTGGACATCCAACATCATTTCAGGCCATTTTCAGACCTTCCAGTAGCCCCCTAAAACAGGGATTTGGATCCTTATGCGAGAGTGGTGTCTGTCACCTATTTTAAGCCTTCCTTGAAAAAAAAAACTAGGTATCATTGGCAGTCACAGTACAAGGTCAGAAGTTTACTGAAATTAGGAAGTGTTCTTGTGCAGCCCAGATGCAGAGCACCACCTACCCTAACCTCCCCCCACCCTCATCAAAAACCCATACCCTCACCCCACAAATGTCACTAGGACAGTTTGATTCGTATTTGCAGCCCAGAGTTCAGGGTAGTCCAAAATAAGGAATTGCTATGGTCATTGACCCATTGCAGAAATTCAATACATCCCTCAATCCTTTTTGGGGAATTATGGTCTTATGGAGTCACTATATTAATAAAAGTAATTATTCAAGGAATTTTCAGAATTCAATTTAGACTTGCTTGATGAATCACCTGTGATTCCAAAGTTATTACAAGTTATGCCAAGACACTGGCAGTTGAGGACATGGCTGTCCAATTATTCACACCCACTCACATACTCCAATTATGCTCTCCCTGGCAGCTACAAAGACATGCAAGCCTGACAGAAAACTTCTCAACTTAAAAATCAAGAAAATTAAATACAATTATCACAATAAAATTGTTACAATGGTTACATTACTGGACTCCATTTATTCTTCCCATATTCACATCAACTTCTCTGGATTCTATCACTCACCCACTCACTGGGGGCCATTTACAGAAGCCACTTTATCAACCTGCACATCTTTGGGATGTGGGAGGCAACTGGAACACCTGTAGGAAACAGGTGAGGTAACAAGGAGAAAGGGCACTCTCCACGTAAACAGCACCGGAGGTCAGGATTGAACCCGGGTTGCTGGAGCTGCGAAGCAGGTCTGCCTCCTGCACGATTGGGAACAGACCTCATTTGATTTTTTTTTTAAATGAAAAATAACCCTCCACTGTCACAATGTATAATATGTTATCATTTTTGGAATTTAAACTCATCACAAGAGACCATTCTCACTACAAAAGTTCATTTTTTTGATGGTTAGTTTTACCATCAAGACAAGAGAC